>JAJIZL010046852.1:0-16233 GCA_023969395.1 Amblyomma maculatum | reverse complement strand
TGTATGTATGTATGTATGTATGTATGTATGTATGTATGTATGTATGTATGTATGTATGTATGTATGTATGTATGTATGTATGTATGTATGTATGTATGTATGTATGTATGTATGTATGTATGTATGTATAACTTTATTAGGGAGCCGGCAAACGACGGGTTAAAGCGTCGTGACGCTGGCCAAGCGTCTACCCGGGGTTAAGCCCTACTCTGCACTACCTCATTTAGCCCGTAAAGCAGTTAATGATTGAACATGGTCGAGCAGTACTGGAAGCTTAATCAAGTTTCGCTTCCTCGCTCCAATTCTCGTTTTATTCGATCTAATCATATACCTAAGCATAATAAATATAAATGGGGTCCTCGTGCCCTCTTTCTTCCACTCACAATGGCAGACAATTTTTGCACCGGAAATATTTCGCTTCAGGCTTATTAATGCGGAAGCGTTACTTCGATATGTTCACAGATTTCTGTCCGGAGACCGTGTCCGCAGACCCCGTCCGCAAAATTGTGTCCGCAGCGGTTGCGGGTAATTGAGAAGTGGTAGAGGTTAATGAGTGATGTCAATCGATAGAGGCTGACGTAATGTTGCTGCAGAAAGAATAATTAGGCCAGTTATTTAGGTAATTAATTGCAGGCAAAAATGTCAAAGTTGTCCGCAGCAGTTGCAATTGTGAAGCGGTACAGGTTAATGAGTGGTGTCAATCGATACAGGGTGACGTAATGTTTTGTCCTAAATAATAACTAGGCCAATAAGGTAATTAGGTAATTCATTAGAGGCAAAACATGCAAAATCATGTCCGCAGCAGTTGTGAGTATTTGAGAAGTTGTAGAGGTTAATGAGTGGTGTCAATTGATAGAGGGTGGTGTAATGTTGTGAGCGAAAAAATAATTAGGGCAATATGTTAATTATGTAACTAATTAGAAGAAAATACGAAGAAGTAAATGCGAAAATGGCCTCATTAGCGAATGACTCGGTGCCACATTTGAATGTATCAAATACTAAAATAGTTAATTAAATCTGTCAGTTGACGATAAAGATGTGATGTCACGCAACCGGAAGTAGAGCCGGAAAAGGGCATAGCAAGGAATTGGCGCGATTTTTTGGAAGTACTGAAGACAAAAAAAGGGGAGACAAGAAGTGAATTACTGTGATGTCAAAGATGTGACCTCACGCAACCGGAAGTAGAGCCGGAAAAGGCCATTGGAAGGGATTTTGCGCAATTTGAAAGTACCAAAGACTAAAATGGGTGAACAAGAAGTAAATTATTGGGACGTCAAGGATGTGACGTCACAAAACCAGAAGTAGAGCCGAAAAAGGGCATAGCAAGGGATTGGCGAGCAATTTGAAAGTACCAAAGACTAAGATGGGTAAGCAAGAAGTGAATTAAGCAACTAGAAGCAACCAGTGGCAACCAATCGCAGCACCGTGCTCTCGCATTTCTTCAATGTGGATTCTGCATTGTTCTTTAATTTTTGTTGCTTCTTCGCTTTATATGAATTCTAATGTATTGGTTTATAGGAAGGGAAAGGCGCAGTAACTGTCACACTTGCTCTGTGGACACCCGAACCGCGCCGTAAGGGAAGGGAGGAAGGTGGGAGTGAAAGTGGAAAGAGAGAAAGAGGAGCCGTAGTGGAGGGCTGCGGAGTAATTTCGACCACCTGGGGATCTTTAACGTGCGCTGACATCGCACAGCACACGGACGCCTCCTTTGTTTCGCCTCTATCCAAACGCAGCCGCCGAGGTCGGGTTCGAGCCCGGATGCTCCGGCACAGTAGTCGGGCGTCTTACCACTGCTCCACCCCGGCGGGGCTTTATATGAAGACCGTTCAAACACTTTCGTTGAGTGGGATAATTTTCAAGATGCAGCGTCCTAATATAGGGAGGCTATCCACAACCTAAGTTGGGTAGAAGTTGCGTATTAGTCTAGCGTTCCTGCCATCTGTAATCATGAACGCGCTCCAAAGAACGCCACGCGACAGGAGCGATAGTGCATCGTTCAACGTAACAGTTGCCGGAGAAATTGTGACAGATACAGCGCCTTTCCTTTCCTGTCAGCACCTATATTATTCTTACACCGTGCGACCGATACTGAAGTTCGTACGGGCGTTGGCTGCAAAAGAACGATGAAAGGCTGAAAGCTCAACGAGCGTCCGAGACACCAACAACGAGAAGAACGTCTCGCTAAACGGCGTTGCAAAGCTGAAGGGCGGGAGGTGGTGAAGGGTGGCTGTTCCTGTCTTTACGGGGCTGGGACGGTAGGTCAACGCCGCTTGCGGTGGGGGCTAGCCAGCCACCGATTGTTTATCTGTTGTAGGCCCTCCTTTCACTCGCAACCACTTAGGTGGTGGACGACGGCTGTTGTTGCAGCACGCGTCTTGCTCTCCATCTTCCTTTTCTTTCTTCTCTACTTTCTTCTGTCCGCACGAGGCGCCGGATGGAGGACCCCCACGGCTCCTCTTTCTCTCTTTCCACTTTCACTCCCACCTTCCTCCCTTCCCTTATGGCGTGGTTGAAGTGTCCGCAGAAAACAACTGAGAGGAGGAGGAAGAACATTTATTTCCGCCGAATATGGTGCAGCAGCCACCTACGGGTCCACACGCAGGCGTCCGGGGAGGCAGTCTGTCGCACCGCGGCCAGAGGACACCCGGCCTCGTCTAGGAGAAGAGGTCTTCAGCCTCGGCCGCCAGGCGGACGGCGAATCGCTGCGTTTTTTCGTCGGAGCTTCTTAGCGTGGTCTCCCATTCATCGCTAGTTTTAATCGCGTTGCGCCCTGGGGCACGAACGCATCTCCATATTATATGATCTAATGTTGCCACGTGGCCGCAAAATTTACAAATTTCGGCTTCTGCACCGTCCCTCTTCCGCCCTCTGGCACCCGTCCAACTCCTCCACAGGGGCGAAAAGAAATTTCGAGCTTGGAGTCTTCTCCAGTCGTACGATTCCTTCTTACTCAGGGATCTAACCGGTGGCGGATATATCATCCGGTCTTTCTTCAGGTTGCATCCCTAAAGGTACAAATACATTCTTTGGTTTTAGATGTTGTGGAGGCGTCCGCAGCACCCCGAGGTAGCGAGGAGCGGGCGAGCATGTGGGCAGCCTCGTTACCGGCGAGACCGGCGTGTGCTGGGGTCCAGATTACGGTCACGCTTTCGGCGAGAGACGACTCGTTCAGAAGTTTTGCAGCACGATTGTTGACTCTACCCTTGCTAAAATTTCTAACCGCCGCTTTGCTATCGCTGATGACGTGTTTCACGCCTGGTCGTGCAATGGCAATGGCTATTGCAATCTCCTCCGCCTGTTCCGGCGGTAGATCTCGGTTTCTTTCTATTCCTATGGCGATCCCAGTGTCTAATAGGGCGACCGAGGTTACGTCGCCTTCTTTCCCGATCGCTGCATCGGTGTAGGCGACCGATCCCGGCGGGAGTTTGTCCAGTTTGTTAGCGAGGTGCTTAGCTCTGCTTTTCCTCCTCCCCTCGTCGTGTACGGGGTGCATGTTCTTCGGTATGGGCGAGACGTATAGATGCTTTCTGATTTCTCAATCTATGCTTTCTCTGACACTTTCGCCTTCCCCGGGCGCTAGTAGGTTTACCCAGTCGAGGATTTGCCTACCCGCCGCCGTTCCTGCGAGTCGCTCTCTCTGGGACAGCCTGACCGCCGCAGCCAGCTCTTTCCACTCATTATGCAACCCCATTTTCTCTAGAATGTCGTTAGAAGTAGTTATGGGGAGTCCTAGAGCGCACTTCGTGCATCTCTTAATTATGGTGTTTAATTTGTGTTCTTCGGTCTTGTTGATATTTAGGAATGGAGTCGCGTAGCACATTCTGCTCGTGACAAAAGCTTGTACGAGTCTGAGTCTACTAGCCTCCGTGAGATCACTCCTTCTGTTGGACGTCTTCTTAAATACTCTGACTACGAGCTCCGCCTGATCTTTTAATTTCTTAATCAGGCTTTTGTTGCTACCCCTGCGGTTGATAATCATACCTAATATTCTAATTTCATCTACTTTCGGGACTTCGTTTCCGTTGACTTTAATTTTGATATCTGGAGTTATCTTCCCACTACTGCTGGTCATTACCAGGAGCTCCGATTTTTCTGGCGAACAGCATAGACCTACGTCCTCTGCGTGATTGCTGATTATATCTGCTGCCTCTTGGAGCCTGGATGTAATGTACGAGTCGTTCCCTTCGCACATCCAGACGGTCACATCGTCCGCGTAGATGCTTAGTTTTAAGTCATCGAGACAAGCTTACTGGGGAGCTTCCTCATTACGATGTTAAAAAGGAAAGGTGAGAGCACAGCCCCCTGCGGAGTGCCTCTGTTACCCAGCGGGAACTTATCCGAACATAAGCCCTGAAAGCTGATGATCGCCGTCCTGTCTCGCAGGAATGATGTAATATAGTTGTAGGTTCTTTCGCCTACTCTAATCTCAGCGAGCCCGTCGAGAATGGCGTCGTGGCTGACGTTGTCAAAAGCTTTTTTAAGGTCTAAACCTAGAATAGCTTTCGTATTTTTTTTTCCTGAAGTCTCTGACAACATCGTTATGTAGTCTGAGCATGGTATCTTGCGTACAAAGGCCGGGCCTGAATCCGACCAATTCAGCCGGCCACACATCATCCTCTTCGGTGTATTTGGTTAGCCTCCTTCAAGTAGTTTGCCTACGCAGGATGTTAGTGATATTGGGCGGAGATTCTCCAAGCCCGGCGGTTTTCCCTGCTTGTGGATTAGGGTGATCTTAGCCCTCTTCCACTCTTGGGGTACTTGACCACTCTCCCACACCTGATTTAAATATTTGGTTAGGGCATTGATCGATTCGTCGTCCAGATTTGCGAGCATCTTGTTATTAACGAGGTCCGGCCCAGGGGCCGAGCGTCTTTTTAGGCCGTGCAGCTCCGCTCTGACCTCTGCCACTGTTATGGACGCGTCAAGCTCGCTGTTCGCCGGTCCGTTGTAATCTCTGTAATGCGCTGTGGCGGGGAGAGCTACGTACGTGGACTTGAGCTTGTCAATAAGCTGTTTGTCCGCACCCTTAAAGTTATACCTCGCCTTGACCTGTTCTATGTTGGCGGCCGTTTTGGACTTACTGGGGTCTATCAGGAACCTGAGCAGTTGCCAGGTCTTGGCCCCATTCATGGTGCCCTCCATCTCGTTGCATTTGTTATCCCAACGTTGCGACTCGAGTTTCCGGGCGTATTTTTCTATTTCGACGTTGTGTCTGGCTATCTCTCTCCTGAGATTGCGGTTCCACTTTTGCTTTTTGAGCTTCTTCGTTAGCTCTTCTTTCTTTTTGAACATGCCGAATAGCCTGCTATCCATCGCCTCAGGCAGAGCTTCGCCTTTAATTTTTTCGGTGGCCTCGTTTACATGGGTAATGAATTGGGCGGCCCAATTTTGAATGCACTCTATATCTCCAATTTCTTCCCGTTCTCTGATCTGTCTGAATTTATCCCAATCCACTTGGGTTTCCGTCCGACAAAAAGCGCGCTTAACGCTCACTTTCCTACTTAGTTCTACCTCTAGCACGTAGTGGTCGCTACCTAGATCCTGATGCTTGTTCGTCCACTTGACTATACCAGTTTTATGGCAGAGAGTCAAGTCCGGGTTTGTGTCTGCTGACACACCGTTGCCCACCCTCGTCGGGCATCTAATGTCGTTAGCGATGTAGAGGTTTGACTCAGTGATATCTTCCAACAGCGTTTGACCCTTCGGGCTGCTGGTCGTGTAACCCCATTCTCGATGTCTGGCATTAAAATCGCCGGCTATTATTAGTGGGTTCTTACCTGCCAGGCTAATCGCTCTCTTAAATATCGGGCCAAACCTCGCCTTCGTGCACTTCGGGGAGCTGTACACATTGAGCAGAAATATGCTGCCTCTGTTCTTTTTACCGGTCAGGATTTCCACAAAGACCGTTTCGGTCTCCCTGTTGCCTACTTCGTGCTGGACGACGGCGACGTTGTTTTTACCGCGCCTAACCCTTCCTATAGGTGGTGCAGAGATAAGATGCCCGACTACTGTGCCCAAGTACCAGGGTTCGAACCCGACCTCGGCGGCTGCGTTTCGATGGAGGCGAAACGAAGAGACGTCTGTGTGCTGTGCGATGTCAGCGCACGTTAAACATCGCCAGGTGTTCGAAATTACTCCGTAGCGCTCCACTATGCCTCCTCTTTCCCTCTTTACACTTTCACTCCCACCTTCCTTCCTTCCCTTACGGCGCAGTTGAGGTGTCCACAGAAAACAAGTGAAACAGTTACCGCGTCTTTCCCTTCCTATAAATCAATCAATCACCTGATGGAGTCGAAACGAAGAGGCGTCCGTGTCCTGTGCGATGTCAACGCACGTTAAAGATCCCCAAGTGGTCGAAATTACTCCATAGCCCTCCACTACGACTCCTCTTTCCACTTTCACAACCACCTTCCTCCCGTCCCTTACGGCCCGGTTGAGGTGCCCACAGAAAACAAGTGAGACAGTTACCGCGCCTTTCTCCTTCTGTAATTTAATCAATCAGCGGAGGTGGCTCAGTTACTACACTTTGATCAGGCCCGTGCATTTTCTTTTCCTTCTTCCTACAGCCACATCAACAACAGCAGCAAAGCCGAGTCTGAAACACTTAAATCATAAGCATAAGCTAAACCGTAAGCATATGCATAGGCCGCATCAAGCCGCGTCGCTCGCTGTTCATGTTGCAAGGATTGGCTTTATTTTCCAAGGCATCTGTTTCTTTTTTAGAGCAGACGACGCGCTGCAGTCGGTGCTCTTTGAGCATGAACGAACAATTTTTTTTTTCTGCTGGGTTTGATACTGAAGGGGCTATGCATTGGACATTCACCTTGTTCTAACGCAGCTTGAGAAACCTACCTACAGCAAGCATGGAAAGCGTTCCAGTCGCGACAAGTAAAACAAGATTCACGAAATCGGCGAAGACCCCCCGAAGCCCACCCGCAGCAGTGCTGGGTAGCCGGTGCGGAGCAATGCGCATGTCGGGAGTCAACTCGGAAGTGGTGGCCGTTTTTCGGCGCCCCGTCAGCAGTGACCCTCTCGAGGGAGCCGACTTCGACATCAATAGAGAGCAGTCGGTTGCCTGGAGACAGCTACAGAACTTACACATACCCCAATCTGAGTCTACTCAGTAAAATCCACCGCACTACATATGAAAATAAATGCACACTATGCGGAGAACCCCCTACACTCTACCATGTTACATGGGCCTGTCAAGAAACACAGGTAGCACCAATAAACGCCACACCAACACCGGAGCAGTGGGAGGCTGCGCTGTCCTGCTCGACGCCTGACGACCAGCTCAAGCTGAATGACAGAGCGCGCAAGACGGCAAAGGCCACTGGGGCCCTGGACTGAGGGCCCCACCAACGCCGGGAGAATTCCCTTTGTGTAAATGAAGTTTTTCATTCATTCATTCATTCGACAGCGGGACACTCAAGTTAGACTGGATCTCGACCGCCTCGAAAATGTTAGGTGTCTCAGCTCTCCCATATCTGGTTTGAATTTGTATTATGGTATTAGGAATTTTGTGCTGGTATTTCCTTTCAGTTATCACTTTTCTTGTTCAGTTAGAATGCTAAAATTTGTTACATCTGTACTATGACTCGTATCTATGTTACGAGTACAAGTGACAGTGAACCTCTCTCAATTGCAATAATTCTCTTTCCTGGCTCTTATGGGGCAACGCCAGCCAGCGGATGGTCATGCATGGCCGTATCTTCGTTTACCTGTGTGCAGACATTCAGTTCTCAACCCTCCGAAACGGTAACGGAAGGTGTCAAAACATTAGCTGTCTAATAGACATATAGTTTTATGGTCGGATACAACTCTAGAACATGGCGGCAAATACCCTTCATCGAATGGCGTCAACCTGTGCGCTACAGTGGAAGCTAGGTCGAAAAAGGAAGGAGACGCCTTGGTTACCACTGATTTATTTTTTTATAGGAAGGGAAAGGCACGGTAACTGTCTCACTTGATTTCTGTGGACACCACAAGCCCCGCCGGGGTGGTGCAGTGGTAAGACGCCCGACTACTGTGCCGGAGTTCCCGGGTTCGAACCCGACCGCGGCGGCTGCGTTTCGATGGAGGCGAAACGAAGAGGCGTCGTGTGCTGTGCGATGTCAGCGCACGTTAAAGATCCCCAGGTGGTCGAAATTACTCCGTAGCCCTCCACTACAGCTCCTCTTTCTCTTTGTCCACTTTCATTCCCACCTTCCTCCCTTCCCTTACGGCGCGGTTCGGGTGTCCACAGAGCAAGTGTGACAGTTAGTGCGCCTTTCCCTTCCTGTGAACCAATTTAACTTTTTAACACCGCAACCGCGCCGTAAGGGAAGGGAGGAAGATGGGAATGAAAGTGGACAGAGAGAAAGAGGAGCCGTAGTGGAGGGCTACGGAATAATTTCGACCACCTGGGGATCTTTAACGTGCGCTGACATCGCACAGCACACGACACCTCTTCGTTTGCTCTGCGATGTCAGCGCACGGTGCTTATTGTTGGGAGGCGCGGGTGTGAAGGGGTGGGGCGGAGGAAGGATGGAGAGAGAGTCGGTGAGATTCCATTCTCCATGGGAGGACGACAAAATCCCGTTATCTCTCTTTCGTGCCGGGTCTTCTAAGCAGATCCCAGAATGTTGTCCTCGAATATAGTATATACACTTAGATTTCACGCTACGTGGCTAACCAATACGTCCCGGGAAGCGGTCGACGTCATTGGATGGAGGTCCTCCCTCGACAGGTATTTTCCTCTAAGCCACGAGGGGCTCAGAACCATGAGCCGGTTGTAAGGATATTTGGAAAATGAAAGAGATAAAGCAAGAAAGAGGGGGGAAGGGGGGGGGGGGGAACCAATGAAGTACTGTTCAGAGAAAAGGACTAACGCGGACTCCTCAAACTGCAAAGCGCATTCTGCATTTCAATTATACTTCAGGCTTGCCCCTGAGCGAGCCGGTCACCCAGTCACAGTTACAGATATAAGTGAGCCGTTTAGCCCATCTCCACAGAAAACGTACAAGCCTAAAGGAATCGACCAGCAGCACTGACTGGTGGTGGAGACGAAGGTGGCGTCCACAGGTGCCTGAATGCGGTGGTAGTGAACTTGACATTACGCACAAGTCCGGTTCCTTACTTTTCTCTGCAGTCCTGAAAATCTCCATTTACAATTATTGATTATGAGTTCCTGCGGTCTTGTTTTTCAAAAAACAAACACAATTGTCTGGAATGTTTGTCTGCAACAGAGAGAATTACTTATGACATCTTCGAACGAGCCTTTTTAGCCACCAACTAAAAAGGGCACTCAAATTCGTAATGTTTGTAAATGATTATGGAGGGTGTGCAGGTGACCCACGGCTCCTTAGGGCGTAGTCATTGGAAGGCAGCGATATTATTGGTGCAAGGGTCTTGATTGGCGAACTCAAGCAATACCTTTGATGAGACGCTCAGCAAACCGTTTTTCGGAACGTTGGGCAGCGGAGACCGAAAATTCGCCGTCAGGTGAGGTCACGTCGAACTTCCTTGCTCACTGTAGGTGGCTTCGGCACACATGGCATGATACAGTTTATTCACATGACAATTTTCTCACCGCCAGACGTCATGTGGCGGATGCGAACGGTCACACTAGAAAGGCTCTTCATTACTCGATACGGCCCGTGGGCACTGCGGCGATAGCTTCACCGCGAGCCCTTTCGATGGAACTTCAGCACGAAGATACACACCTGTTTTAAAATCAGCCTCTCTGCTCCTGATGCTTTACCCGCATCTCTGCTGTCAACCCCAGGGCCTCTCTTGCCGCCTTCTGCGTGTCACTCAACTTCTGTGCTAGCTCAGCCTGGCAGTCGTCTAGGGTTCTATAATGGTCCTCTGGCTCGTCACATACTGCTCCAGGGAGGACTGGTTGCCTCCCGTAGAGTAGGAAGAAGGGGCATTTCTAGGTTCCTTCGTGGGCGGCAGCATTGTAGGCTGATTTTGCCAACTGCAGACAAAGATCCCTATCGCGCTGGCCTTTTTGCACATGGTGCGAAATGATCTTAATTAGCGTTTGATTCAGCCTTTCCACAACCCCTGCGCATTCGGGGTGGCAGGTCATCGTTTGGAGCTTCTTCACGCCCAGCAAGAGGTAAACACTTTGCATCAGTTTCCCGGTGAAATTACCTCCTTGGTCGGTATGTGTGAAGGAACTCCGTGACGTATTACCACCTTTTCGACAAATGCCCTGACAACAGTTTTGGCCCTTTGATCCTTCAGCGCAATTGTTTCATGCGCACCGCGTCAAGTGACTCACGAATACGAGAACGAAGCGCTTGACCGAAGCCGTTCTCGTCAAAGACCCTACTATATCCATGGCTGTCCTTTCGAAAGGCCCGTGTGTCTTGAAACATCTTCAGTTAAAGCGGCTTCCTCCTCTTCGGTATTTTTTGAAGTATGCAGGATTTTCATACTCAGGGATGTATTTCCTCATGGCAGACCAGAAATACCCTTTTCGGACCCTTTGACGGTTTTTTTTTTTTTGAAGCCTAGGTGACCTGGGTATATCGTGATGGAGCCGCACGATTTCCTCTCTCATGGACGACGGAACAACGCTGCGACCCGTGTCGTGTGCCTTTTCTCTGAACTTTAAAATGCCCTGTTAGTCCATATAATATCGGTCAGCTTCCTTTCCTTCTGAGTGCTCACACTCGTCTACAATCTTCCTAATTGATATGTTCCTCCTCGGTTCACTGTGCAAATGAGCCTCCTCAATCGGAGCGAAAAACCCAGTTGCATGCAGAGTGGCTGAGCACGTCAGCGTTCTGGTTTGTTATCTCTGGACGATGAATTACTTCAAAGTTATATTCCTGGAGGAGCAGGTTCCAGCGTGCCAGCCTGGAGTTCGAGTCCCTGGCATTCATTAGTCGCTTTAGCGGTTGAAAGTCAGTAGCAAATATTAAAGGGCGGCCGAAGAGGTAGCAACGAAAGGGGCGCACTCCCCCATACGACTTCCAGGCACTCTCGTTCAGTTGCCCCGTAATTCTGTTCGACCGCGTTAAGATGCCTACTCGCGTAAGCTATTGGATGTTCCTTGCATTCGTGCACCTGTGACAGGACTGCGCCTATGGCGTGCTTGGATGCATCGGTCGTTAGCATGAATGCTTGGCTGAAATCGAGAGGGCGAAGACCAGGTGCTTCCATAAACCGGCTCTTTACTTCCTGAAAAGTGCTCTCAGCCTAAGACCACGAAAAAGGCTGTTTCCCGTTTGTGCGGTCAGTACCTTGTCTAGAGCAGTGAAATCAGGAATGTGACGCCTGTAATAGGTGGCAAGAAAGGGTTATCAAGCTATCTACCCCGAGCATGTGCATTCATGACAGGTGCATTCAGGCATTGAGGATGATCGGGAATGTCCGGTAGCTGTACCAAAACGTGCACGCTATCCCCACGTCACGAATGGTTAACACTGGCACCGCACGTTTCAGAAACAAAGCTTTCCAATGATGAGTGATTTCGCATGTGATATATTTGAATGGGTGTATATTCTAATAGTCGAGTCAGTACAGGCCGGCGCTGGAAGTACGTATCGGGCCAATTCTGGGCGAGCGGCAAGCCGGGAAAATTTCGCTTAGGTATGTAACTTGCTGGGCCAGCGTCTCCAAGGTCAGCACATGATGCGAGAGTGCCGTCATTCGGCCATGTAAGGCATATGTCCATCCTCAAGACCGGCTCAATCTCTCTTGACAGTCAGGCCGAGCATTTTTGGTCAGGCTGCGACATTTGGCCAGAACGTATGCCGACGTTCTTTTTACCATTATGATATTGCAAGTGCGGCGAATAATGTTGGCTCAAAATGCTCCAAGCAATGTTAAGCGCAGATATGTGGCAAAGACCATGTCAGAGTGTCAAAGTATCCATGAGGTAACAATTGTATTCCTTTCACGGTAAAACAGTACTGGAGGCTGCATTAGGCGTGCATCACCTCCTTTAAATAAAGGAAAAACACATGTACTTGATTCTCTCTCGCATCTTGTGGCAAAAAAAAAAAAAAAGATTGCTCATTGCTACCGGTGAAAATTTGTAGCCTTTTGTTTTGAGTAGTATCAAAGTAAAAACATGGCACTATTTTCAGCATTGAAGCTGAACAGAAATCAGGTTATTCAAGAAGTATTTTCATTCTACACAGCTTTTTTAGCGATCTATTTCAGATTAAGAAAAATAGATTGCTTATCATTACTTTACAGAAGAAGCCTCGACCTCCACCGCTAACAAACTTCCAAAAGACAAATAAAGTTTTCAATCAATCGATCGATCAATCAATCAATCGATCAATCACACTCTATATGAATGACAAATTGCCTTGAGAAAGCAATTCTTTTGTGCAGAACTTCTGGGTCGATGCTGGGCTTGCCTGCTTTGATACACTGTAAAAACATCAACATCACAACAGCTAGAGGTATGTGCAATCGCAGCTGCATAGAAGCAGAAATAAATCCTCGTGCGAGAGTAAGGCAAGAAGGTCTGATACACTAATGCAGGCAGTTAAAGCGTCAATTCTTATAGCTTCTAGCTTATATGGCCCACTCTTCGGATTTATCCGTAGATAATAAACAAAAAAGAAGGGTTCAATTGGTTCGCCAGCTGGCAAAAAAAAAATAGAGAGAGACAATTAAGCCCCGCCTTTTAGGACTCCCATATGCCGGATTTCCTTGCTGATCCTCATTCACGCTCAGCTTTTGTGAAAAATGTGCAGCCCAGGGGGTTTACTATTACGCACATTAAAAGAGCTAATTGTGCATCTCAAGGGTTCACAATCTCGCAGGTAACGAGACGACTCGTCCTCACCCTTGTCAAGCTTAGCTATTTCAGTGGTACTTTCAGGAGCACTGTTCGATGGCTTGGAAGAAAACACTTTGGGCTGTATATTTTTGACAAATACTGTACATGCACTTTGTTTTCCGCTTAATCACTAATCGTTTAAGTTTGGTCTCTGTTATCTCACACATACTCTTTAGTGTACGATCGGAACTTACAACATCATTGAAAGACCACGTGGCATAGATATAAACGAATATAACTAATATAACAGCGCAAAGAACAGGACGAAAGACGGACATGGGCGTTGACTAACAACTGAAATTATACTTCGATGCACGACACATATGTAAAGGTACAAAGAGGGGGGGGGGGGGGCAAGGTGATCCTGCGCAGTCACTGAAACTGTGTTGTCACGTCCAAAAGTAAAAGCGATAAAAAAGTTAATAGGCCGAAACAACTTAAAGCGATAAAAACCACGGTGTAAGCTGGACGGAAAGTAAAATCGATAAAAACTAATATACTGGTAGCCAAAAAAGGCAAGTAAAAGCGTTAAAATATAACGGTGATGACGCGGGACTAAAATCGCGGCTCAAGGTAATTAACAAAAAGTGGCAGAGAGGGGCACGTGTGAAAAAAATATAAAGCCTCTCGCTTTACTAAGGCATTCGAACCTTTATGCCTATGCGTAGCGCACTTGACTTTGGATCCAAGACTCTAAGATTCGACTCCTATCTCGCCCTTTTATCTCAGCGCAGTTCCCCTTCTGCCAATTCGGCTATGTCATATGGTCGAACAGCCCGCCAAATGTCTGTGGCTGGCCGTGTCACCAACCAAGTATACACCTGCCAGGGACATGATCGAGTAGCACCAAATCATTACGGAAGTGTAAAATACTTGTTTCGCTCGAACGTTATATCGATGTTCTCTATGTCTTTTTAAACACGCTTGGAGGAGTGCGAGGGCCAAGATCACGAACCTGAGGTACTCAAGGCTACAGGGAGCCTTGTTTATGTAAGTTGAGGCTCCTATAGCCTAGACGTAGAACGGATCTCGACAATATCGGTGGTGCATCAGGAAAAGACAGTCAATGGACTTACCGTTGTACACGATAAAAATGCAGAGTTGAAAAATGGCTAAGGCTTAGCTTGGTTAAGCCTGGTCAGATGCGAAGCATATTGATTGCTAAACTCGGCTTTCCATGGTTACACTTGGCTAAACTTTTCTTTCCTTGGTTACACGTGCTTTTACACGGTTTAAACTTGGAATGCACAATGTTTTCCCATCGCATAAAACTAGATAATAGCATGACTCGTTCATCTCTAATCTAACTGTGTTACCGACACGCACAACGAGCATGTCGTCCCCCAGGCCAACGATACTCGATTGCCACTACGCGAATATGTACGGAAAGCAAAAGCTCTCCTCTGTCGTAACGTAAGCGTATCACGTGGTGTGACGTCACCATACCACGTGGTCCGCACGCCGTGCAACCGCAGCCAACGGCGCGAGCCGGTCCCCCGTCTCTCCTCTGTCGTGCTCTGTCGTGACGTCAACATATTACGTGGTGTGACGTCACCATACCACGTGGTCTGCACGGCGTGCAACCGCAGCCGACGGCGCGAGCTGGACCCCCGTTGTTTGTTGTTGAAAACCTTTATTTCCACCGAGAAGAAGCTCCGTTTCGGACTCCCCGGCACGCAGGCCTGATGGAGCCTTACTCAGGAGCCTCGCGAACTAAGGTCTGGTGAATATACATTGTTGCTTCACGGCCTCAGCCGCCAGGACCCCCGTCTCTCCTCTGTCGTGACGTCAGCGTATCACGTGGTGTGACGTAGCCTTCCACATTCTTTGAATGGCGTGTAACCGTCACGAAGGGCTGTGGTTTACCTCTAGCAATATGCTTCGCATAAAAAGTGTAGCGAGCGCCATTCTTAGCTTCACATATATGCGGCATAATTGTGGCGCTAGCCTGCACGTCCTGAAAAAACTGGAATATAGGCTTCATGCAAACAGCTCATTTGGGAATAATATTGGTTCACAGGAAGGGAAAGGCGCAGTATCTGTCACACGTTTTTCTGGACACCTGAACCGCGCCATAAGGGAAGGAAGGAAGGTGGGAGTGAAAGTGTAAAGAGTGAAAGGGGTACTATAGGGGAGTGCTCCAGAGTAATTTAGCCCACCTGAGGATCTTCAACGTTCGCTGACATCGCACAGCACACGGACGCCTCTTCGTTTCACCTCCATTGAAGCGCAGCCGCCGTAGTCGGGATCGAACCCGGGAACTCCGGCACAGTAGAGTCTTACCACTGCACCACTGCGGCAGGGCGCTCATTTGGGAAGAAGGTCATCAGAGTGTAGAGGAATTGGCGTGCACACGCCGCCGCTCGAAAGTTTCACTTGCGGGTGCCCTTCTCCTCCCTCCTTGAAGTTTCGGACTCCCCAAACCATTATTACATGAAGCTTACACAGCTCGTTAGGTCGAAGAGGCGTCAAACCAAATAGAGCCGTTTAGAACTTTGCTAAACTCTGTGGCAATATCTCAATGCCAGAAAATGGTGGAATGATAAGGCGGCGTTAAAGTGCCCACGAAAAGCCATTTACTAAAACTAGAGAACGCGCACGAGCAATTGATATCCCCATCACTGCTCTCCGCAACGCAAACAAGGGACACTTTTAAACACGATTGCGTTAAAGGCCACGCTCACCAGAAAAAATGGCGTCGCAGTCATGTGCCGGCATCGTAATCGGCGTTAGGAGCGAAAGATCACGAGCAGGGCTCTGGAAGGCGGTAGCTGACGGCTGACATGGTCGTACACTGGCTGGACGTTAAATCGGGCCTCTCCTTTCTTATGGTAAGAGTGATATCATACTCGCCTGCCAGGACCATTGCATTCACGTTAACTAAAGGCTACGAAGGCACGTTCATAGGGTCTGGTTAAAGCAAGATTTTATAAGTGGGGTGGTAGCCTACTCTACCGCGTCATACCGTGAAAGACGGAACTTATACTCTTCCCCACATTATTTAAGATTACTGTAAGTTGTAGGCTTTACACAAAGCTTTTAAATCTAATTGGAATGCTCACAAAGACCACGAAAATGGGTTTCTTGCATTAGAATTTCATCCCAAGTAGCATTTCAGGGGCCCCCTAAATAAGGAAGGCCGGTCTGGACGAGTCTTCGGCTGGAGTGAAGATTGCTGGAAAACGTTTCAACAACCTTAGATATGCGGATGATACCACTTTAATGGCAGAAAGTGTAGTGGAACTCAAGAGACTTCTGATGCGCGTACAAGAAGAGAGTGAGAAGTTTGGGCTTAAACTGAACATTAAAAAGACAAAGATCATGGCGTCTTGCCCTATCAAGTCCTGGAGCATCAATGGACAAGAAGTGGAAGCTGTGATAGATTTTCTCTTCTTGGGCTCCAAGATTACCTCGGAAGGAGACTGCAGCCATGAAATTAG
>JAJIZL010046849.1:26579-42093 GCA_023969395.1 Amblyomma maculatum | reverse complement strand
ACTGACCTACCTCAAATATATTATTTTGTAACCCTTGGTTACAAAATAATATATTTGAGGTAGGTCAGTGAAACCAATTGCATACAACTGCCAGCCTGTTTGCGCACTACAGGCAATTTTTTGTTTTGCAGTTACTTAATTAGCTAATTATGTTAACTTTTCTAATTTATGAAATATTCATCTTAGACTAGAAATGTCAATTGGAAAGTTGTAGAGCACCTTCAGAAACCCCCATTCCATTAACTGCGATAAAGAAAGTCTCACGTGTATTTTCTTTTCCGGGCTCAGAAGACAGCCCGCGAAATACAAATAATACCACGTGACTAGCGCATTTGTGCGCCGCGATTGTGGTGCCCTCGGTCGTGGTTTGAGCGAACGAAATCAGCTGCGGCCGTGACCCGATGGTCCCGTTGCAGCGGCAGGCAGAAATGTTGGCGATGGTTCGAGCGAGCTCGACCTCGCCCGTCGCAACCGCGATTTTGGCCAGGCCTGCGCACCGTAGCAGCCTACATCACGACAGGCGGATGGCGATAAAGAATCGGCAATATGAAGGTGCAGCGCTAATTTTAGTCGAGTCACATGATGTCATCTCGCCGCTTCACCCAAGCCTGTACGCGCAGATTCAGTGGCTGATACCTTATCGCTCATCCGTTTGTCGTGACATTCGCTGATGAGAGAGAAGGTGATGGAAAGGCCTTGTTAGAATGTCGATGGTGTCGGCTCGCCGCTCTCGCTGCTACTGCACCGTCACGTGGGCCGGCTGCCTGACGCGGGCGAAGAAGCCATCGCGGGCATATCGGCCTGCCGCTTTGACGGGGCCAAGAAGACACGGCCGCAGCTAATTTTGTTCGTTCGCTCAAACCACGACTGAGAGCACCACAATCAAGGCGAACAAATGCACAAGTCACGTGGTATTATTTGTATTTCGCGGGCTTTCTTCTGAACCCGGAAAAAAAGATACACGTGAGACTTACTTATCGCAATTAATCGAATGGGGGTTTCTGAAGGTGCTCTACAACTTTCCAATTCACATTTCTGGTCTAAGATGAATATTTCATAAATTAGAAAAATTAACATAATTAGCTAATTAAGTAATTGCAAAACAAAAAAAAATCCTGTAGTGCGCAAGGCGACTGCCAGTTGTATGCAATTGGTTTTATTGACCTACCTAAAATATATTATTTTGAAACTCTTGGTTCAAGTTAGCTGGGACACCCGGTATATATATATATATGGATGATGTGGTGTTGCAGATGGTCCGTTGATCCGGGGACACGTTGCAGGAAACGGACCGGACAACTTTTCGAGCGCTACGGGCACTTTATTAAACAGGTCAAAAACACATTTTGCTTTCGCGAACACAGTTCGCGACTTCCTGCCACCAGTCGTCATCTGTCGAGCAGTGAGACAAGCTCCATTCCGGCCGTTGGCGCGCGTGCCTCGCTGCCCGACAGATGACGCAGAATGTCGAAATAGCTTTTCGACTCTCTTCTGCGAAAATTGTGCACGCCGCCGAGAGCAGGCCTTTCTCGATTTCGGAAAATGTAGGCAAGTACCGATGTTGAATCACTTATCAGATAGCGTAGACGATAATTTGCTACTTTGTGAACGATATTTCAGCTCCCAGCCCCCAAATATTCAAGACCCTGTAGATTACAAATTCTAACTGTTCAGACGTACCTAAGGATATATGAATCAGATTTTCACCGATGTATGTATTTTTTGCTGTCAACCGACTTTTTCGGTGTCCATTGGCCTAAATTTCACACCCCGCAGGTTTTTATGGTCAAAAATTTCTTGGACCCCTTAAATGTTTCCCTTCCGCAACCCATACAAACCATCGGTTCATCTGTTGAAATTATCTTTGACGACATATTCCCGAATAATGCTAAAGACCTACATCCGTTATACTAAACGGATTATTAGAAGATCATTTAAGAAGCCTTTCTGCTAGTTTAGTAGTAGCTACTGACGCATCTCAATGTAATGAAAAGGCGGGTGTGGGTATATATTGTCCGCATTTAGATTGCTCTTTTTCTGTCCGGCTTCCGGACTTCACCCCAATTTTTAAAGCGGAGTTTCTGGCGGTGGTACTCGCTTTACGGAAATTAGACTCCTCTTTTTCTAAAGTGGCTTAATTTCCGACCTCCTATCCTTGTATTCATCACTCTCTTCGTCGGCGGATTCTGCAATAGTAAAAACCTTTCTCTCCCTGATCCCTAAACATTTGAAAATTGTACATATGGTATGGGTACCAGGCCAGAGCAATGTGACTTTAAATGAATATGCTGATAGTTTGGGAAAAGAGTCCCTCAATGGTCCCGTATTATCTATCTTTCCGGCGACAGCGTACATCACCGCAGCGAGGTTTCGGAGAAACGTTCTATTAAATATGAAAAATGGACATCTTTTAAGATCAGATGACTACCTGCATCTAAATTATTCTTGGAATAGAAAATTATGTCATTCGCGGCAACTTGAGATTTCTCTAACGAGGCTGCGATGCCGTATCCCACCTTTAAATTTCTATTTTTACTGGACTGGTTTGAGACTTTCTCCAGTCTGCGCATTTTGCGGTGAACAGGAATCATTAGATCACTTTTGATTGTTTTGCCGCCGCCTCACTACGTTGAGAGGACAGTGGGTGGAAAGGCCATTGCAACAGCTTGGCCTCAGTTTAAGTAGCCCGATATTGTTATCATTTGGCGCCACCATAATTGGACACAGTTACAGGTCTGTTTTCACCGCCATGCAAAATGCTTTACTGAAATCAAATCGTTTGCCTTGCTTAATATTTAAACATCACTTGTTCTACAATGGCAGTGTCAATCTCCCGTGTGTGTTATCACTTTTCATTATATATTTTACTTATTTCCCGTTTTGTTTCTTTCCCATTTTGTTTCTTTCCTCTACCCCTCAAATCACTTATTTTTTTTTTGTGCAAGTATACTTCTAAAATTTTCTTTGATACCCAGTTCTTGGCCGATTCCCCTCTGTGGGTATGTGCCATAAGTTATTTGGACAACAACAACAACGAAATAATAGAAACGGTTGGTGCCAGGAGAAGGTTGGCGCTGCTGTGTTTCTGTATGATGTGTGTTGTGTCATCAGCTGCTGTACTTCTCGGACTAACCTTGCCATGTATCATCTTGGTGGAGGTGACTAAAGATCCCCGTGTGCACAGATAAGTTCATTGAAGGAGCCAAAAGCTGTATTTGCGCAGTGGCCGCCACTTACCTGGGATCACAACGTCAACAACTGCCACTATGACCTCTGAGGCAGCCCCTACCACCGCAGCAACATCACACAGCCACTCGTCCTCACCCAGACCCGCCACCCTGCCATCTTAAACGCCGAATACAAGACAGATGTTGACGATTGGTTGGATGAATACAAGCGCTGCAGCAAGAGCAATCACTGGGCTAATCATGCTGGCTAATCTCATTTTATATTTGGCGGGAACAGCTCTCACGTGGTTCCCAAACCACAAACAAGAGCTTGTCACCTGGGAAATTTGCAAGAAAAAACTTCAGAACTTGTTCGGGAAGCCCATTGGACGGGCTCTCGCAGCCAAAACCGAACTTTCGTCTAGCGCACAATCCCCCATGGAGTCCTTCCTACTTAGCCTACCTTCAAGACGTGCTCGCACTGTGTCTCAAGGCGAACAGCTCCATGCTGGAAAGTGCAAAGGTAGAGGACATCCTCAAGGGCATCGCAGATGACGCGTTCAATATCCTTTTCTGCATGGATTGTTCTCTGCCGAAAATTCCAGCAGGCTAAGCAACGACGTTTCGTACATCGCTTTGAGCGCCTTCCAAACCCGGCGGCTACATCATCTTGCGATGACCTGGCACCATTGCTACAGCCTTCTCATCCGACAAATGCGACTAGGATCGTCAGGCGAGAACTCGGAGGCGTAAGTGATGCTCCCGCATCACTTACGCCTCCAGTGCCTGACACCATAGCCATGATACAGGCTGTTGGCCGCCAGGAACTTGCTAACGTCGCCCTCTCCTCCAGCCCCATGCCGCCCCCGTCGCCATCCCATCTTGTTTTTCTAGTGGCTGCTGCAACTACCCCCCAAGCCCCTCCACGTCGCTATCTTAGTCGCAATCCTGCAGAGTGGCGCACCTCAGACAACAGGCCAATCTGTTTTATTTGCTGTCGAGCCGTCCACACTTCGCGTTATTGCCATAGCCGTGCGTTCCCCACTCCTCGCACCTATTACAACGTGGACCGTCCGTACTAACATAGCCACCACTATTTTTTCTGTGCCTGCCGGATGCGCCCTCCACGGCCGTCCACTCGACTCGGTTGGGTACGCTACTTAACGCCGAGTAGTGGCGCTAGTGACCTTGGGATTAGTCTGCATTCGCCGCGGCTGCACCCCGCTGTCGCTCAGTCGCGCGGGCGTATTTTGACCCTTAGACACTCACGATTAAGTCTCTTTGGCTCGCACGTGCAAAAACCTCAACCTTGCTGGCATTCGTTATTGTGACAGCACTGCTTAGACGCTAAATTCGTGCGTCAGGGACCCCAAATTCGGCGACGATCAGCAATACCATCTGCTCCCTTCCAACGGTGAGCCAAGAATTCTTTTGTCTGCATATTAGTCAGACATATACACAAGGTCACTACCCATAGGGCAGCATCGCTCGAGGTTACACAGCACTAAAATGCAGTGCCAAAGGAAGAAAGAAAGGCGCCGCTCCTTCCTTTCGCCCCTATTGTTCAGCAATCGCGTTAACCTTCAGTTATGATACGATAACCTCTCTGCGGAAACCAATGATCTGATTAGAAAACGTTGAAGCACTAGAGCCTCCAGTCCAAGCGACAAACCAGAACAGGCTTAGTTATCAGCGTAATCAACAAGCATAAGGATGCGTGTGGCAGCGATCATTCAAGATAAACCTTGTTACATATTGCCGCGAACTGTTTAAATCATTATTTGTTCCCGTTCGACAGCTGCTGGCATGCGGCCTTATCGTTGTTATTCTGGAGCGTTTATCAATTCTCTATCCCGTGTTTGTTCATGCTCGTTGTCGGGATACGACGCGTTATCATTTTCTTTGTCGCGAACGATGCGCCGAGATCTGTCTCGAAGATTCCCATCACTCGCGTATGTTTCTACAATGTTTCATGTTGTGCTACTAGCACTTTGCGAAGTTATCTATAAATTGTTCTGAGCAGCCTCTAAATTGAGCGTTGATGAGTGCGACGGACATTCTTTGTTAGACGATCGACGAGCACGTTTGTTGCTATCGCCGCCGCCGAGTTGCTTAGTTTTTTGCGGGCGCAAGTCAGCCCAATAAAGAGTTTCTTCAGTGCAACCACCGACTCTTCATTTGTGGCATCAATCTTGTCACCACCACGTGACAGCTGATGGAGGTGCTGCCCTTGATCCTTCAAGAGAAGACCCCAGCCTTGTTCCTGTCGCGCTGGGGGACCAGCCAACAGGTCCCCGAGCCAGCCGCCGACTTCAAGGGCTACAACCCAAACACGGTCTGCTGCCTGACCCCGTTCGACACCGGAAGGCATCAACTTTAAAAATGGTTCAGTCAACAGCACCAGTTGTCTTGGTGCAGCTCCAGGAGCCCCCCATCTTCCAAAGACTTCCCACTGAAGGTGCGGAGGACTGGATGGACCTCTTCGACCGTGTGGCAGAATTTGTGGGATTCGGGCTTGCTGCGGCTGCCCTTTGCGCGGCCGCCGCCCGCTTCCCAGTTGTTCGCCCCGTTCCCGTTCACCCGCCTGAGGCGGCGGAGAGGGGCTCGAGCGACTTGTCACTGTCGTTCGGGCCACAGCTCCGCCCTGGCGTCCCAATGGCTGTTCTCATTGGCGCCTTTTGGCGGGAACACGGCACCGCTTCGACAGCCGCGCTCGCGCGACTGTCCGAGCGGAGCTGAGAGAGAGACCCCTCCGAGACATCGCATGGTGCGTACGCAACTGTTCTTGTCTGCCGGCCTGTGTCCGCGCAGACCAGTGTGTACTCGAGTTCGTCTGCTCCGGGTCTTACCTGAGAGCGAAGCTCGAGCCTGTCGATCGTGATCCAACGATCCGCGACAGGCGTACCTTGCGGTGGTTGCCCACTCTCTCTCAAAGGAACCCTTTGGTCACTGCGAGAGGGAGATCACAGCACGCCCTTGCGTGCTTGCGGCGCGCACTCCGTGTCACTTCGTGCGCGCAGGGAAGCCTTGCTCCTCGCGCGCTCCCGGGACACGGTGACTGCGTATGTGTGTGTATGTGCGTCTGTATATATGCGTATGTGTGTGTATGTGCGTTTGTATATATGTGTATGTGTGTGCGTGTGTGTATGTGTGTACCGCTGGAGGATGGCGTTTCAATAAACGTCTCCTTTGTGAACTTGGAGGTTTGTGTCCTTGCAGCGCAGTGCTCTCCTTCCTTTGGAGGTTGAGTGCTCGCTGCAGTGTTTCAGTGTGCGCGTGGTGACGGCTGATCGGGGCTTCGGCTCGCGCGACGCTCGAACCCGCGGTGGTTGGTGGCCTATGACCACGTAGAAACCACAAATTCAACGGCTGGAACGACGAAGCGAAGCTAAGGCAAGTCTACTTTGCTCTTCAAGGATCTGCCCGTATATGGTTCGAAAATCACGAGGCAGCTTTGAACGAATGGAAGGTCTTCAAGAAAGAGATTTTGACTGCCTTTGCAAGTGTCGTTCGAAAGGAAAAAGCTAAGCTCATCCTTCAATCAAGACTTCAACTTCCAAACGACCCCGTCCGGGTCTACATAGAGGAGATGAAGCGCCTCTTTCGCCGCGCCGACCCTAACATGACCGAAGGTGAGAAAGTGAAATTTTAATGCGAGGCGTTAAAGAGTCGCTTTTTGCAGGACTTGTCCGGAACCCACCGAAAACTGTGGACGAATTTAAAAGTGAAGCATCGACCATTGAGAAGACATTGGACACCCGGATGCGCCACTACGAGCGACCACTTCAACTGGACTACTCAAGCCACTAGCACAGCGCATCTGCAAGCGGAGAAAGCCTTCGCGACCGCATCCGTGAGATCGTCCGAGAGGAACTTCGTCGCTTACTACCATCATTCCAAAAACCCCATGTTGCGTCGCTCGCGCACGTCATCCGTGAAGAAATCCAGCAGGCGCTGGGCGTTCCTCAAGTGGCGGCTGCGACAGCTCCAGCACAAGAGGCAACAGAAATGAACTACGCTGCTGCATTACGTCGAACTGCGCCCCTTGGCCACCGCCCGCCAAGCCTACTAGGAAGTGCGATGCCTGGAGGACTGCGAACAACACGCCAATATGCTTCCACTGCTGGGAGGCCGGCCACATTCTACGCCACTGCCCATACCGACGAATCGGCCTCCGCGGATTTGCAGTCGACGCACCACGACCCCGCCCTGGTGAAAAATCTCAAGAAATTGAGAACTACCTACGTAGCGGTGAGTTGGCACCACGAACCCGTCCATTCAGGTCCCCATCACCATACAGGGCCCGCTTTTCATCGCCAGGCTGCAGCTACGATGACAGTGTGTGAGGAAGGTCCCCAAGCCCTCGTAGGGGAAAATAAAGGTAGCAAGCAACCTTTGGAGGTGAGGTTGCTATACGGCGAACTAACGAATATCCTCCACCGCCGACGAGGAGTAAGGACGACGCCGCTACGACGCTCACATTACTTGCGAAGGCGCCCTCGACACGCCCAAACTTCAAGGTGACACCGCCGCTACGCCTGACGTCAACATCCAAGACGACACGACCAAACGACAAGCTACCACTGCCGCCCAGCGAAGTGCCGACGATGTTGCCCCGGCCGCGACCTCAGCATGAGACGAAGCAGAGATCGAACACCGAAGCAAACGTGCAATACTAGGGCGCGAACAAGCGACCTTGCGATTGCTGTCGCCGGACGCACGGTTACTGGCCTAGTAGACACCGGTGCTGACTGCTCTGTCATCAGTGGAGCCTTCGCCGCCCAGCTAAAGAAAGGGACGACCACATGGTACGGGCCGCTAATCCGCACTGCTGGTGGTAATCTTATTACGCCATCGGGGAGATGCAACGCAAGAGTTACAGTAAATGGACGTACCTACCCTACCAGTTTTGTCTTCCTACAGCACTGTTCCCGCGATGTGATTAAGGGCGGGGATTTTCTGAACGAACGTCGAGCGATCATCGACCTCTGGTCCAAACTAATCAAGCTCTCGACCGACAAAGCCATACCTACTACGAGAACTTCGGCGCATCAAGTCGCTCTCAACGTCCTCGACGGACAATTGATCGTACCACCCCGATGAAGGGTCATCGTCCCTGTGGTTACAACAGAAGTCGAAATCACGGAAGGGGTTATCGAAGGAAACACTCAGTTGTTACTGGATAGAGGACTGAGCATCGCAAGAGGCATCGTCCATTTCCGTCATTTACAAGCTGATGTGCTCGTCATGAACTTCACCGACCCTGAACAAGGGCATGACGATTGCTTTCCTTGACGAGCTAGCGGACACCCGAGAAGTCTTCGCCCTCCCCAGCCAACTTCAAGACAATGCTCCCAACCGAGCCAAGCAGCCCGATTTCGACATAAGCCCAGCGCTCCCCCGAGCCAGACACGACCGAATTCGCACTCTTCTTGAAAACTACAGCGAGTGCTTTTCTTCAGCGTCGGAGGTACGGCAAACTCCGTTGGAAAAGAATCGCATCATCATGGAACAAAACACTCGACCGCTACGTCAAAGCCCCTGCTGTGTATCGCCACGAGAACGCCAGGCCACACGCGATCAAGTTGAGGAAATGCTGCGTGATGACGTGATCCAGCCATCCAACCGCCCCTGGGCGGCACCAGTCGTTTGGTGAAGAAAGACAGCACACTTCGCTTCTGCGTCGATTACCGCCGTTTGAATAGCATAACTAAGAAGGATATCTACCCACTTCCCCGCATCGACGGCACACTGGACAGGCTCTGCAATGCAACGTATTTCTCATCGATGGACCTGAAAAGCGGATATTGGCAAATTGAGGCCGAAGAAAGAAATTGCGAGAAGACAGCATTAATCGCCTACGCTAGCAGGTCCCTCACAAAAGCTGAAGTCAATTAGTCGACGACCGAGGAGCGCCTTGCGATCATCTGGGCCATTTCTAAGTTCCGTCCATACCTATACGGTCGACCATTTAAGGTGGTAAGCGACCACCCCGCGCTCTGCTGGCTGGCTAATTTGAAAGACCCCTCCGGCCGCCTTGCCCGATGCAGCCTACGACTTTTTTGATTTGACGTTACAGTAGTCTATAAGTCGGGCCGCAAGCACTTAGACGCAGACTGCTTATCCCGCGCTCCCGTCGACGTTCCTCTGAAGGACGATGACGACGATGCCATTCTGGGACCAGTAAGCGCCAGCAGCTTTAACAGCGATCAGATCCGCAGCTGAAAGAAGCAGATTACTTGGAAGGCCAGACCGCTTCTCCTACTGCCGTGTTTAGGCGTCAGTTGTCGTCGTTCGCCTTAAGCAATGACGTCATCGCAAAGAACTTCGCTCCCAACTAGACAGCGCTGCTTCTTGTGCCTAAAAACCTCACAGGAAATTCTTCATGCGTTGCACGACGAGCCAACAGCAGGGCGCCTCGGTTTTGCGCGCACGTTGCATCGAACCCAGGAGAAGTACTACTGGCCGAGACTGCCTGCCGACGTTGCCCATTACGTAAATATGTGCCGTGAGTGCCAGTGACGCAAGGCGCCGCCGATCAGGCCAGCTGGGCTACTGAACCCGATACTGCCCCCAACCCTGCCCTTTCAACAAATTGGGATGGATCTTCTCGGCCTCTTTCCATCTTCATCTTCGGGTAACAAGTAGATCATCGTGGCCAACGACTACCTTACCCGATACGCCGAAGCAAATGCACAACCCAATGGTAAAGCGGCAGAAGTCGCAAAGTTTTTTGTCGAACAAATTATCTTGCGACACGGCGCCCCAGAAGTCCTCATCACGGACATGGGAACGGCATTTACGGCAGAGCTGACGCAAGCAATCCTAGAATACAGTCATATAAGTCATCGACGAACTATTGCGTACCATCCCCAGACAAATGGACTTACGGAGCGTCTCAACAAAACTATTGCGGATATGATTGCAATGTACGTCTATGCCGAGCACAAGACATGGGACGCCATTGTACACTACGTCATCTTCGCTTACAATACCGCCGTCCAGGAGACAACCAGGTCGACCTCGTTCAGCCATTTCTACAGCAGGGAGCCCACGACGACGCTTGACGCAATGCTGCCTCACGTAACCGATGAGGATAACCTGGCCGTCGCCGCCTACCTTCAACGTGCCGAGGAAGCACGAAGACTCGCCCAAATGCGCATTAAAGATCAGAAACGAACCGACGCCCGACGTTACAACTTACGACGATGCGATGCTGAGTACTAGCCGGGAGATCAAGTCTGGGTTTGGACGCCGATTCGCCGCCGCGGACTGAGCGAAACGCTTTTACGCCGATACTTCGGCACCTGCAAGGTGCTTCGCCGACTAGGACAACTGAACCAAGAGGTCGTTCCCGACGGCGTAGCAGCATCGCAGCGGCGCCGAGTGCATCCAGAAATTGTGCATGTTGTACGTCTTAAGCCATATTATGCGCGCTAAAGGCTATTCATGTTTGGTTTGCAATGTTTATGTTAATTCATGTCTGTTTATTTTGAAACATCGAAGCGATATTTTTTAGGGGGGGAGTAATGCCACGAACTGTTTAAATCTTTATTTGTTCCTGTTCGACAGCCGCTGGCATTCTACCTTATCATTGTTATTCTGGAGCTCTTATATATTTCTGTATCCCGTGTTTGTTCATGCTCGTTGTCGCGATACGACGCGTTATCATTTTCTTTGTCGCGAACGCTGCGCCGAGATCTGTCTCGAAGATTCCGATCACTCGCGTATGTTTCTACAATGTTCCAGGTTGTGCTACTAGCAGTTTGCGACGTTATCTAGATTGTTCTGAGCAGCCTTTAAATTGAGCGTTGACGAGTGCGAAGTGCATTCTTTGTTCGACAATTGACGAGCACGTTTGTTGCTATCGCCGCCGCCGAGTTGCTTAGTTCTTTTGAGGGCACAAGTCAGCCCAATAAAGAGTTTCTTCAGTGTAATCACCGACTCTTCATTTGTGTCATCGAACTTGTCACCACCACGTGACGATGCGTGGATTACAGACGCCTCAACAACGTCACGAAAAAGGATGTGTACCCCCTGCCGCGCATTGACGACTGCCTCGATCGCCTTCGCCATGCCACTTACTTTTCGTCACGTGACCTTCGCAGTGGATATTGCCAAACAGAGGTTGACGAGCGACACCCTGAGAAGACAGCTTCTATTACGCCGGACGGTTTGTATGAGTTTAAAGTACTCCCGTTTGGCCTATGCACAGCCCCTGCCACATTTCAACGAATGATGGACACCGTACTCTCTCGCCTGAAGTGGCAGTCATGCCTCGTAAATCTCGACGATGTTGTGACTTTCTCGGATACGTTCGAAGAGCACCTGAAGCGTTTGCGCGCAGTTTTCGAGGCCATCCGATCTGCCGGTCTCTCTCTAAAACCCGAAAAATGCCAGTTTGCTTTTTATGAGCTGAAATTTCTCGGCCACATTGTCAGCGCTCGAGGTGTTAGCCCAGAGTCAGAAAAGACAGCCGCTGTCGCTTTCTTCCCCAAAGCAGCAGATAAACGAAGCTTGCGTCGATTTCTGGGCCTCTGCACGTACTATCGTCGCTTTGTTCAGAATTTCTCTAAGATCGCTGAGCCTCTGACCCACCTGACAAAAGACACCGAACCATTAGTTTGGGGCCCCGATCAGGAAAAAGCCTTGACGGAACTCAAGTTCCGTCTCCAATGTACGCTTATACTTGGCCACTTCGACGAAGAGGCCGACACGGGACTGCACACGGATGCCAGTAACGTTGGCCTCGGTGCGATCCTTGTTCAATGGCAGGACGGTGCAGAACGCGTCATTGCTTACGCCAGTCGCACTTTGTCCCGTTCTGAAGTTAATTATTCAACTACGCAAAAGGAGTGCCTCGCTGTTGTGTGGGCAGTCATGAAATTTCGTCCGTACTTGTACGGTCGTCCGTTTCGTATCGTGAGCGACCATCACTCGCTGTGTTGGCTGGCCAACCTGAAAGATCCATCGGTTCGGCTTGCTCGATGGAACCTTCGGTTGCAAGAATTTGACGTTACTATCGTGCACAAGTCCGGCAAGAAACACAGTGATGCTGACTGTCTGTCCCGCGCCCCTACTCCCTGCCACACGGACGGCTCCGACGACGATTCCGCTTTCTACTCCCTGCCACACGGACGGCTCCGACGACGATTCCGCTTTCTACTCCCTGCCACGGACGGCTCCGACGACGATTCCGCTTTCCTCCGTGTTATCACGACGTCCACCTTAGCCTGAAAGCAGCGGGCCGATTCTGAGCTTTTTCCCCCCTCATCGAATGCCTCGATGGAACCGTGTCATTTCCTCCTCAGCTCTTCAGGCGCGGACTGTCGTCATTTGGCTTGCGCGATGATGTGTTCTAAAAGAAGAACTACGGTCCAACAGAAACTGTTTATCTGCTTGTAGTACCCACAACACTTCATGACGAAGTTCTTCGTGCGTGCCACGACGCCCTTTCTTCCGGCCATCTCGGTTTTTCTCGCACATTGGCACGGATACGCCGAAAGTACTACTGGCCTAGGCTAGCTTCCGTTGTCTACCGCTACATCCGCGCCTGCTGTGAGTGCCAGCGGCGGAAGACACCGTCCTTTAAACCAGCTGGGCTCCTCCAGCCTATCGATCCCCCAAAATTCCCATTTCAACAGGTCGGCACGGACTTACTGGGCCCATTCCCGAAGTCCTCCATGGGTAACAGGTATATAGCGGTTGCCACTGACTACTTAAGCCGCTACTGTGAGACAAAGGCCATTCTCCGTGTTACCGCAGAGGAAGTTGCGCATTTCTTCATTCACAACATTGTACTCCGTCACGGTGCCCCAACAGTTGTCTTAACTGACAGAGGAACCTCGTTTACGTCGACACTCACGAGCGAGGTACTTCGACTCAGTGGCAACACCCACCGCAAGACAACTGCCTATCATCCTCAAACTAATGTACTAACTCAGCGGCTTAACAAGACGATTGCAGATATGCTTTCTATGTATGTAGACGACGATCATGGGAACTGGGACCGAATTCTGCCGTACATCACGTTCCCATACAACAATGAGCTCCAGGAAACTACACGCTTCACTCCATTTCATTTGGTTCATGAACACGAACCTTTGACTATGCTGGATGCTATGCTTCTTCTGGATTCTGCTCCATCCACTATCGTGAGTGCTGACCAATTCATTCGTGACGCAGAAGCCGCACGCCAACTTGCCCGACAGCGATTTCGGCACCAACAAATACACGACGCCCAGCGCTACAACCTGCGACACCGATAGGTGACTTACACACCCGGCGACCACGTCTGGGTATGGAGCCCAATACGGTTGCGAGGGCGCTCTGCAAAGCTTCTGCGCCATTACTTTGCAACCCTACGAGGAGCTCCGCCGCCTCAGCGCGGTGATCTACGAGGTACTAAAAGAAGGCACTGTCCGCTCCTTTCGGCATACGAAGTCTTAAATAGTTCACGTCGCCAGAATGAAGCCATATTACAATCGTTAAACCGTTTTAGGGTCCAAACCAGAGCCAGAGACTCCCGTATAACTTGGCCCGCTTTTCTATTGTTCGCCTACATTTGCGGCATCGGGCCGATGCCTCTTAGAAGGGGGCAATGCCACACCGATGGATGGATGGAATATAGGAGCATCCCCTTTGAAACGGGGTGGTAGCAGTAGCTATCATGCTCATTTTTCTCCCTATATCTTAATTATTGATTTAAATTGGTTAACTAAACCATCATTCTATTCATAAAATTTTTGTTTGCACGTTACTAACATTATGTCACTTCTCTGCTTTTAAGCCACCAATCTTCCAGTCGTTTTTTGCTAGTTTCTACCGCCGGTTTATTCACCCGGCCACTGGTATCTCTAAACCCAGAGCTTCAGGAACAGTTACACGCCTGCATAAACTTGCGGATGGATACCATTACATTCGAGTATAATATGGTCAATTGTTTCACTGGAGTTACCACACACAGCACATGCGTCATCTCCATTGTTAAATTTCTTTTTGTAGCTGGGTGTCATAAGGAACCCTGATATCTAGCTTCAAAAAGTAGGGCACTGGCTCTTGAGTTATCAAAGAAAGCTTCCTTCCTGATCTGCCTTTTCACTTTCGGTATAATTCCACACTCTGTTTCTTTTCCATCGAATTTATCAAATTTTTACCTCTTGTGTTTTTCACCTGTTGCTTAATGCTCTTTATTTCTCCGTCCTTGTGACTAGCATATTTACTAGTTAGTTTCCTAGTTCTTTTCCTCCATTGTGAGTCAACGCTCTTTAAGTACAGGTATTTAAATAGTTTAGCTGCCCATCTGTTACTGTCCAATTTCCTCAGGCGTTCCTCACATAATATTTTACTCTGAGCTTCCCGTACTTCGAAAGAGGCACAGCCCATATCTCTCTGTACCGCCTCATTTGTAGTTTTGTCGTGGGCACCTAGTGCTAATCGTCCAAAGGGTCTCTGATTTATTTCTAATGTCGACTGTACCTCTGATTTTAGGCACAAAACCGCATTTCCGAAAGCAAGTCCGGGCAACATAATTCCTTTGCAAATACCCCTCAAAACCTCATACATATTGTATCCCCACAATGCCTTATGCTTCATTATCCCGGCATTCCTTCGCCCTTTGGCCTTAAGTGATTGCTCATGCTTTCCAATGTATGCCAATCCTTCGTTTACCCATACCCCAGATATTTATATTCTGCTACTCTAGGTATTTCAAGGCCTTGTATTTTGAAACCCTGATCAGTTGAGCCGTTGAAAATCATCAGACCCGACTTAACGGCGCTGAAACTGAAGCCTAGAGCGTCCCCTTCGGCTCCGCAATACTTAACTAGAGTTTGCAATTCTTCCAGACTCTCAGCTAGCAGCACAATATCGTCTGCATACATCAAACCGGGGAGGCGCTGCTCTACACTCTTAGAAAAAAAGTTAGTAAAAGGGTAGTAACGGCTGCCGTTACTACCTTTTTTAACCGTTACTACATTTGTACGACCTTCTTAGGTAGTAACATGGTAGTAACTCCTGCTGTTACTACGTTTTTTGACTGAAATACCTTTTTACTACCTCTCTGGAAGCAGGGGTAGTAAACATACCTTACCTGTTTTCTACCATGATCAGAAGATATCTGATACTATATACGATAGGAATATTGAAGTATTCAATACTCCTGATTACATTGCTACTCAATTTTGTTTTTGTTTATTTATTTGCCATACCTTCAATCGCCAAGGCATTATAGAGGGGTGGGGTTTACATAAATGAGCCCTGGGCTCAAACTGTGCGCTGCCTTTTCATAAAAAGAAAGAGAGAAAGAAAGAAAGAAAGAAAGAAAGAAAGAAAGAAAGAAAGAAAGA
>JAJIZL010046849.1:0-11962 GCA_023969395.1 Amblyomma maculatum | reverse complement strand
CCTTTGATGCCGTCCGCCGTCCACGGAGCCGCCAGGCCAACGCTACCGAGGGGCGCGCGACCCCCCAAACTTAACAACGCATACACAACAAAGGCTCTAGCCTTGAGAGCCACTCGGGAGGTTCTGCTGTAGCTTTCTGGATTGCCAAATACCTGTTCACGCTTTCCCCAAAATAAATTTTGGCAGGCCGTGCCTCTTTATCGCAATCGTAACCCGCCATTCTTGAGCGCCATATACAGTGGAGGCCCATGAGCATAATTAAATCAAATGGTACCCCATCCTCACTTTCTACGCATAAGTACCGAATGCCACGTGGGTCTAGCGGAAAATCTTTCATTAGCGTTCTTTGCAATACATCCCAAAAATATACTCCTTCCCAACAGTAAAAAAACATGGTCAATGGTTTCTGGCTTCCTGCATATTAAACAGTGGGATCCCCAGGGTATGAATAATCACTTTTTCTCCAAAAATGTGTTGACCGGCAAGGTTCCGGTGTGCAATTTAAAAAAGACGGTTTCTGCTCCTTCCGTCACCTGCATTCTTTTTACCTTTTTTAAAACATCTGCACCTGGGCTTTCATCCTACAAGGGCCTGTACAAAGGCACAGTGAACATAATTTCACAGAATGCACGATACAATTTCTTTCGAATTACTGTAGACAAATAATCACTTGAGAACCGCGCTGACAGGAACCGAACACTTGCTACGACTTCTCTATAAAAGCCCTTAATACCCTGCGGAAACATCTTCCGTGTAAACAACGTACTCCGGTAGCAGCCGCCTCAGTCTGACTTGGCATACGGTGCGTAAGAACGGGTCAGTCGTGTCTCTAAAAAAGAAAAAAACGGCTGACCACCTGTCGCAAAAACAGGTGGCCTAATCCTAGCCCACCATCTTTTACTCGTCTGGACAAGTTAGTCCGGCTGCAGCGCTCCCATTCAGATGCCCAGACAAGCACAGCAAAATTCCTGTGTAGCTCCTGAATATTTAACAGTGAACAGTGAAACACCTGCATAACATACCAGAGCTTACTGATAAAGAAGAAATTGCAAACTGTGGTCCTTGCAAAAATAGATAGGCTGGTCCCTCTCCACTTTTCAGCTTTGTCCTTTGTCTCTTTAGCCTGTGCTCTCCAATACTGTTCAATGTTACGGCAAGCCATAAGCGGAACTCCCAAGTACCTATCTGGTGTCGTCGTCCAAGGCACAATGGCAAACCGTTCAGGTGTAGATGGCCACCTTCCACGCCAATGTCCGAGGCATTTCGACCAGTTAACTCGACTACCGGTGACGCCACTGAATTCGCGCAAACACTTGACAGCTTGGCATATGCCCCCTCATCATCGGTAAAAACAGCGATGCCGTCTGCATACGCTAACAGCATTACTTCGGCTGCTTGTACATAGAATCACTGAATGCTATTATTCTTGAGTATTTTCAAACAAAGGGTCTTTATATAGACACAAAATAAAAGAGGGCTGAGGGGACAGCCCTGGCGTCATGCAGCTCCGGTACGCCAAAGCCACGCCCTCACGGACAACAGAGCCGACATTCACGTGGTCTAAAATGGCAAACAACAGTTCGTGAGCGACACAGTCAAATGCCTTTACTAAGTCAATCTGGAGAAAGGCAACCCGACCATTACTGTCATCACAGTAGTCTAATGCACTGCGCGCTTTATGGATATTGGTGAAAATGGAGCACCCTTTGATCCCTCACGTCTGATGAGGCCCAACTATGTCTCTAATCACGGTCTGCAACCTTCACCCTAGAACCTTCATAAAAATTTTTGCACTCCACGTTTGTGAGGCGCAGGCGCGTATCGACGACTGAGCCACCCTGGCGGGGCCGATTTGAAAAATCACAGGCTGTCTTCATAATGTCCGTCACCTAAGGTATACGAGGTGGTATTTTTATTCTCCGCGGATGTGTAATTCAAAACTTCGAGCGATATATTTGAACCACCTATGTGTCTGGTCTTGACATAAATAAGGAAGAAGCCACTGTAAAGGACGTATGTGAAGTTGTAAATTGATGCTTCAGTGTGTTTCCTTTCTAAGGTGGGAATAATTTTTTTCCCATGTTCTGTTCGGATGTGAAAAGAAGTTTGGTTTTTCTGTCTGATGTTCACGCAGTGTTTAGGTACGTGAAAATTTGGGGACGCTCAAGCTTTGCCTTAAGAGAGGATGCCGATATAGCGCCTTTAGCACCTCCCTAATTGTTTTTCGCGCCATGAAAAATTTCATTCCGTGAATTGGCAATATTCTCATTCTAAGCATATTTTGACACGTTCGAGCCCTTTTTAATATTTTCATTTTTTTTTCTATGTTTTTCTCTCTAAGACTATGTACCAACTGTCCCAGATTTCAACCCTCCTTGTAGAGCGCGAAGTTCTTGAAACTTATCACATAAGTATGCAAGGAGATAATTGTATTAGCACAGCATCCATATCGCTGATGCAGAAAGAAATAAGTTATCTCAAAGACCCTAGTACCTTGGCTATCTTCGAAGCGTTGCTGTTTTTTTTGTCACTTTTATGCTGTGTGTTGGACGTTGAGCTGCGCATGCCTTGCAAGGTTTCTTGGGAAATGTTATTTCAATAAAGCACAGTTGTTAGTTCCAGCTTCCGTGTGTACCTCGTCTTCCTTCGTCCTTGTCCCTTGGCTGGTTTTTATTCTCTGTGACTATGTTCCAACTGACCCAGATTTCAACCCTCCTTCCGTTCATTTTCTGTTCATTTTTTAATTCATCAATTACATTACTCGACATTTGCTAGCTGTCACATAACAATCAATCACTAGAACCACAAATTACTCTCATAGGATTTTTTTATACAGCCCCCCGATTATTAACGACATGAGGTGTCGTCAACAGCTACTACAGAACAATTAAGCTGTACAAGTTCTCGCCTAAAATGATGCTTTTTAGATGTGGTAAGTGCAATTAGTCCCTTGCTTTAGCATGCATGTGTTATTCGCGTGAATATTTATGCATCTACCCTTCAGCATACGTTTAGGAATCAGCGAGCTTGTAAAAAATAATTCGTGGACACTACTAAACTGCGCTGCAAATTCACAGAAAAACGCGGAACCTGCCTCACGAGCGGCGCACGACCACCAATTCACCCTTGAAAATGCATGCGTAGCATGGATGTATAGATGGATGGATGGAATATAGGAGCGTCCCCTTTAAAACGGGGTGGTAGCAATAGCTATCATGCTCATTTTTCTCTCTATATCTTAATTATTGTTTTAGATTGGCTAACTGTACCATCATTCTATGTATTGAATTTTTGTTCCTACTTTACTAACATGTCAATTTTCTGCTTTTAAGCCACTAATCTTCCAGTAGTTTCTTTTTTTTTTTGCTAGCTTTCACCGCCGGTTTATTCACCCGGCCACTGGAATCTTTAAACCCCAGAGCTTCAGGAAGCGTGACTGCGCCTGCATCGACTTCCGGACGGATAATATTAGATTCGGGTATAATATGGTGAATTGTTTCACTGGAGTTACCACATAAGCTCATGCGTCATCTTCATTGTTCAATTTCTTTTTGTAGCTGCGTGTTCTAAGGCACCCTGATCTAGCTTCAAAAAGTAGGGCACTGGCTCTTGAGTTATCAAAGAAAGCTTCCTTCCTGATCTGCCTTTTCACTTTCAGTATAATTCCACACTGTTTCTTTTCCATCGAATTTATCCAATTTTTACCTTCTGTGTTTTTCACCTGTTGCTTAACGCTCTATTTCTTCGTCCTTGGGACCAGCATACTTACTGGTTAGTTTCGTAGTTCTTTTCCCCCATTGTGAGTCAACGCTTTTTAGGTATAGGTATTTAAATACTTTAGCTGCACATCTGTTACTGCCTATTTTCCTTTGAGCTTCCCGTACTTCGAAAGATGTCCAGCCCATATCTCCCTGTACCGCCTCATTTGTGATTTTTCCGTGGGCACCTAGTGCTAATCGTCCGACGGCTCTCTGACTTAATGCTAATGTCGACTGTACCTCTGATTTCAGGCACAAAACCGCATTTCGAAAGTAAGCCCGGGCACCATAATTCCTTTCCAAATGCCCCTCAAAACCTCATACCTGTTGTATATCCTAAATGCACTATGCTTCATTATCCCGGCATTTATTCGCCCTTTGGCCTTAAGTGATTGCCCATGCTTTCCAATGTATGCCAATTCTTAGTTTACCCATACCCCGATATATTTATATTCTGCTATTCTGGATATTTCATGGCAGTAAAGGTCAGGTTCTTTACGTTCTTCAAATCTTCGGCACCTTTCCAACGTGCTCCTCGATTCGGCAGGCGACGTGCAGGTCACATACACACTCAATCAGACGTAGGACGTCGACTTGACGTTACAAAATGAAAATTAACTTTACATAACAAGAACATGAAGCACGGGGTACAGAAAACGTACTTGCAGGAGGCAGAGAGAGGACACACTTTACAAAAGAGACTGAGCGAACGACTAACTGCAAACTGAGCGCATCGCTCTTTTTATGACTTGTCAGTCCGGGGCTTCCTGCTACGTTGTCTTCGTCCACGACTGGCCTCAGAACAAGAACCCTCGATGACTGCACGGCGCGCTCTTTTACCGGTTTCCATTGGGCGAACAGGAGCAGGAGCAACGACCAGCCAGAGCAGCGTACGAGAGCACTGGGGACGTGCGTTCTCGTCTTCCCAATGGAACATTCAGGCCCGAATTCTAAAACGCTCCTAACCTTACTGAGGGTGCCTTGCGCGCCATAAGGCGACCTGATGTCAATTCTGAAACGTTCCCTACTGAGGGATCCTAAGTGAGGCCGCCCTCCATGCGCTATTTCTGTTAGGAAGGGGGTGCGCTTAAAGCCCCTCAATAAACTCAATGACGCTATAAAGCTGTGCTCCTTTAATAAAAAAAAAAAACAGCATCCTTGACTCAAACTAACATACAACGGCAAGGTTTTGAATGCATATATATATATATATATATATATATAATACTTTGTGTTTAATTCTCTTTCCCCTAAACAGATTACATTACTAATTTATGTGATTATCAAAACAAAAGACAAAGTACAATCCGCAATGCTTTCCTTTGCCTCGCCGACTGTTGGCTTCTTTCCTTCATATATATATTGTCACGACTCAAGCCACAGGGAGCCGTCAAGGTACACGGTACCGCGAAGGTAAGACCCGAAAGTCTGGTTTGCGTCTAGCTCCGATGACAGTGGCCAGCACCAGAGCGCCGCTCGTGCCAACAACCGCTTCGTCGTCGTCGGCACCAAGCACGGCTGTCGCGCGGCGCTAGGCGCGTGGCAATATATATATAACTTCTATGCGACAAAATTCTGCGCAAGATTTCACGCGCGGGATTTGTTGCTATTTTCAGTATACTTGTAACCCATCCATGCGCCATATCTACTAGCGTAGCGGACAACGGAGCGAGCACTGGTCCCATGAGGTTCTTTCTTTAGAACTCAAATATGAGTGAACAATATGTTTGGTCAGCAAGTAAAACGTTGCTTTTTTGGCTAAGAGCCGTCACTGCTTCGTTAAACGCGGCGCATTCACGACACAGACAACGCCTCGGAAAGCATGACGCAATCGCTAGTAACCATTGCAAGGACACTCTCTACGCCTAATCGAGGTCTAATACGAAAACTGTGCAAATATGATGCGTGGGCATATGACACTTAGCTGGGCGGAAAAATGAACATATCCGTACACAGCGCGTGGCAGCATTAGGTTAGGGATAATAAATTGCTCACTTACCTCACAGAACCGCGACCACGGTGTTGCATTGAAATTTGCCCGGCCTATTCGATGAAGCCAGACCTTCCTCCCAGCAGTATTTCGATTCCCGGACGGTATTCTAAAAAACCTCTTGCCATCACGCTCAGTTGTGCTGCACCCGAATGCGCAGCAAGTCGGCATTTGAAAGAAAAGACTTCAAAGAGCAGCGAAAAAGAGGTGCGAAACGCAGCAAAACACACCGCGATATGTGCCGCGCGCGCGCCGCCCGCCCCGCTGGAAAGGAGGAAGCTGCACGCCCAGCAAAAAAAAAGCGCGCGCGAGCACGTGACGGCGCTCGGCCAATGAGAGGGTCGAACGACGAAGAACGCAGGAGAGGAGTCGGGCGGCAAACTTCACATGTTGGCGTTACTTTTAGTCTATTGAGGGGTTTTAGGTACGCTACCTTCATGCTTCCTAACGCCGCTCCTCTACCTGAAAGCAAGCTTCTCTGCAAGGCTCTGCACGCAGCACTGTCATTTGCGCACGGCGCACAGCAGAGCCGTGCGCAGCGTCGATTCTTCTCTTCGAGTGCTCGTTACAGTGTGTGCGCTTGCGTCTGGACGCCGCTTTTCTGCCTTCACAAGGACGGCGTTCGTGAGTGCATCAAAATCCGTGTCCCTCAGGAAACGAGCAATGCTGCCGACGCCGTTCGTCACCGAGGACGGTAGCTTCGAAAGTTACCGAAGGGTTTTACGCCGCGCAAGTGAACTTTTGCGTGGCCGTGTCTATGACCCTCCGCGGTTGCCACCGCCACGGCGTCTCGCCGATAGGCTCAACCCGATGTAGCATTATAGCGACCACGAATTCTTGGCTCGGTATAGATTTACGAAGCAAGCAGTGCTGGCGATACTGGAAGAGCTGCAGTTGCACGCAAATGAAGAGAACAGAGGATCGCCACTGCCTCCTGCACTGAAGTTCCTCATTGCGCTTCGGTTCTATGGAACTGGGGCGAGGCAGATTGTGGTGGGCGACCTTGTGAATGTCTCTCAACCTGCTGTTTGCAGAAGTATTTGGGAGGGGACGCAGATGATCTGTCTGCGTCTATTCCCTAAGTACGTCCGCCTGCCGAATGCCTCTGAACCGAAGCCAACCATGACAAGATTTTATAGCATCGGAGGGTTTCCCGGCGTCACTGGGTGCATCGACTGCACGCATGTGGCCATAAAAAGCCCAGGGGGAGACTGCCCTGAAGTCTTCAGGAATAGGAAAGGCTATTTCTCAATAAATGTGCAGGTAAGTAACACTTGTTCTCAGATAATTCAAATCTAATATATTTCTTGTCGTTGTCAAGAAATGCGAAAGCGTTTAAACTTATTTTGTGTGTGTGACTGGTTGCAATACTGTAAAACGGTACATGTCACTCAAGGACACGCATGTTGTATTATGCACGGTAGCTTGTCTTGCTGTTCTACTGCTGGCAGGAGTGCCCAACAGTACTCAAATGGGAATGAATGGAAAGGAATGTAGCTGCCTGTATTTGACTGCCTCCTTTTAACACGAATGATCACATGCAGCACACTGATGCATGCACAGGACATCATACACAGATATGTCAGCCTGTGTAGGTGCGCCTATGTGTGGTACAGGTAAAAAGGGCACTGAATTTCATGTACACGGGTCACGTACTTGAACACAAGCCCTGCACTCTCCCACGTGCAACCCCCTCAGTCAACCTGACGTGCCTTGGGTGTCTGCAGAGCTTGCTGCCCAACTAGCCCTCGTACAACCTGCTGAGTGCTCATTTTGTTACTAAATAATGAGCGTCTCTCTCATACACTACAACAGCCTGAACTTGCTTTTCCCGTTTTCTTTATAGGCTGTCACAGGACCCGAACTTCAGTTTTATGATGTGGTGTCAAGTTGGCCTGGTTCTGCACACGATAACCGGATCTTTTCTAACAGCCGGGTTATGGTGAGCCATGAACGGAAGTACCTGGAGTCCTTCTTGGAGGTCAAGGGTACGCATGCTTGCCCTTCCTTATGACACCGCTCAGGAACCCGAAAACATGTGCACAGAAAAGGCAAGGTTATTATTTTTTTATGCTCCTTGCAGGTACAACAAGAGCCATATTAAAACCAGGAACAGCGTAGAGCGAGCTTTTGGAGTTGATTTGCGTGTCTGGCAAAGAAGCTCGAATTAAAGACAGAGCGATCGGTTGCCGTCAACACAGCGTGTGCATTTGGTTGTCACCTGAGGGACCCACTTCCAAACAGCGACGAGCCTGATCCTAAAGAGGCTGACGCAGGACCATGTCCCCCTGACACCCTGCTGGGAAGACAGCTCAGAACACGTCTCATTCAGCGGTGCTTCACAAATGAGCGGAGCGGTGATGACGGTGAAGTGGATTCTGATTAGAGGTAAAATGTATGCTTTGTTTGCAATTGTAACTGAAAATCACCATGAACAGAGAATGCTGCAGCGTCTACAATGAACAGCTGATGAAGGATTGAAACATAGTGGCACAGTACTGAGTACAATAACTTTAATGAATCTTTTTTTGGCACTCTCGGGCTACCTTGTATGTACAAGTCAGTGTTTCCCTGCACAGAGCATCTATAACTGCTTGGCTAGTACTGACTGTTTAAGCTTCTGTGTTTTTTCTCTCGCAACACACGCATCTTCATCTTGTGAAGTGCATTTCTTTTGTGCCTCTCATCATCATATTGCTGCTGCTTTAGCGCATGCTCATCTGCCAGCATATTCATCCTTTGTACTCTCTCGTCTTCTGTAGCCTGAAGACGTGCCTCAAGTTCTGCCGACAGCGCTTGCTCCGTGGCAGCAGCCCGGGCTCCTTGCCGACGGCGTACCACTGGCTCGGGTCCTGTGCCCTCACTGCAAGATGCCCTTGGTGTGGCCTCTTCGGCTGCCAGCCCGCAGTTGTTGACGGCTGGCTGTGGTGAGCTGCGCAGTTCATCCAACAGCTGACTGCCACTGCCTTGGTTGTCTGTGTATTCTGCAAAAAATTGTTATACATTCAGTGCGTTCTTGAGCAAATCAAGGAAGTAAATGTCTGAAAACAAAAGCAAACTATCCCTTTTTGGATGTCTTAAGCAAAAAGACTCATAACACAACACTGTGCCCAGCAAATATTGTTACAGGTAGCATTTCAGACACTAGAACTACAGCTGTGTTGCCATGGGAACTAGAACAATGGGCTGATGAAGCTTAATACAGTTGTGTGCTGCGTAACCTCGCACAGGCCTTGCTTCTGCATGCAAACAGGAAGAAACTTCTTGCACTCCAGGAGCAGAGCAGTAATGCATTTGGAGTATCCGCAAGTTTCGAAAAGTGGCAAACTTTTGAATTCATGCAAATAAGGGGTACAGAAGCAAACTTGTTCATAATCGCTCCAGAGTTTGTGCTCATTACATGCATTCCCCTCCCTGAAAAGAAAATTACATGGTAAGGTGACAGCAGCACTGCAACATTACACCATCCCTTGCTTTTAATAAGTATTTTGACCTCGACGTAGAAGCAGCGAGGCCCACGCAAGGCGGTTGAAAAAAAAAATCCCGTTGTGAAAGCGACGCACGAGGTCTGACGTGCCATATTACGATGGGAAACGCCAACGAACGCCGGCTTCACTTTCCTAACGCGCCTTCCACCCCAAGGCCCCGGCCACCGCAACACTACCAGAATGAAATGTCCCGCTTACCATCGCCACTTTCGTCCCACCGACTGTCTCCGTGAATCATATCTTAAATAAGACTGCTGGCTGGCAGGCGGCTGCAGCCCGTCGCTATCGAACGGGTTGGGCACCCTCACCGCGATGTGCGGCAGGAATTCTTCTATTTCTGCAAGCCTTGGGTCCAAAGGCTCTGGCGGTGGTCCTCCACCTGTAATATGTCACACTTTACAAATTGCAACTATCACTTCAAGAAGGCACGAAAAACTTACCCGTAGCCATGACTTCTCTTGTTTTCTTCGCTTTGTCCTTTTTCAACTTCTGCTTCAAATTGTCCCACAATTTCTTCAATTGCTTCACTTCACGTGGGCGCACTTTTGCCATACTGTTATAATCTATGCGCAGCCGCTCCCACGCTTTTGATTTCGCGTTCAGCGAAACGGCGTCAGTCCTCTTCCTTTCGACAACATTTTTATACTTTCGTACAAGGCTTGCAAGAGGTCTTTTTCTTCATCTGAAAAATAACTTTTCCCGGGAATGGCAGCACTGTAAACAAACACGCACGTGCAGCAGTGGTCGCGCTGTCAACTCTGTCAACAGTAGCCGAGAGCCGCGACAAAGCCGGTCGTAGCCGCGACGCTCAAACGGTTGTTGCCAGAGTGGGTGTTCTCCTCCGCGGAACGTGCGGCCTAAAAAGCTTTCGCTTAGGGCGTGAATGATATAATTCATATAAAGCTCTCTTGTATCAATATAAATGCAAGTACGGCAACACAGTTAATTTGGTCAAATATTGACATATGGTTAACATTTATTGCATATAATCTCTATCCCAGCTAGACGTGTCTTAGGTGCCCCTTGCTTAGGCGAGGCATAGCGAGGTGCTCCTTTCGGGAGCTTTCAGGATTGGGGGGACCCTCCGAGCGCGCGCCTCGTTTAGGAAGCATGAAGGACTCCTCACGTGAGGCAAGGAAACGGTCTTAGGTTAGGAGCGTTTTAGAATTCGGGCCTCAGGCTGCTCGGAGAGCAGCGTACCGAGGCGGAGCGCGTGACGTTAGGCGTCATGTGATCAAACATTTCCCGCGCTTGCGTTTCCCGTATCTGCCCTCTTCCGCCACTTTACTCGACCGTCTTGCCCGGGCTCCGAATAACCAGAAGCACGGCCGGCATAAAGAAAGAGATTGGTAAAGAGCGGACACTCCCATAGGGCCCAGCGGCGCATTTGACTGTAGCGCACCAAGCGGCCGGCGGCAACTACTGCTGAGAGGTGCGCGATTTGAATGCTAGCATGCGCTGCGCCCTTCCCTGCCATTTTGGCGCATTATTTTGGTTTACATGGTCTGCCAGGGTTTCTATTTATTTTCAGTATGCATAACAACATGAAAAATAGATTCCCAGTTCTCTAAACTGGCCATCAACGCAGCTGCGCCACAGCCATTGCAAAACAGTATTGCAGAAAAGACGCCAAGTGCTTTGTTAAATGAACATTTATTTTGCTGCATATAAAACACACAGAGATGCAGACGGATGCATTGGCAAAATTTGCCACACATTAGACGATGTAAACAGTACAGAAAAGTAAAACTACCCTATCGAAAAAAACACTAGACCGGGTTCCGATGTTCACACTACACCGGGATTTCAGACACGGGTCTTAGTGTGGTGGTGTGCTAGTGTGTTCCCGGGCTGGTGTGCTAGTGTGCTCCCGGGCTGGTGTGCTGGTGTTCCCGGGTTAGTGTGCTAGCGTGTTCCCAGGCTGGTGTGCTAGTGTTCCCGGGTTAGTGTGCTGTAGTGTTCCCAGGCTGGTGTGAATATCACAGGCACACTAACACACCAAGACCAGTGTTTGAAATCCTGGTGCGATATGGACACCAGGACACGGTGGTCTAGTGTGTTGCGGTGCATACCAGCTGTGTCAAATGGCCAGTATACTGCAATGCGGTACTAATTTAACTGCCATAACATATACATCGTATTTGAGTTGGCCTGAAGCGAATCCAAAATCTGTATGAATTACATACTAGCATAAATTGCTAACACATGCAGCACATAATGAGCATGCAAACAGAAGCAACATACATGTATCCTGTATGCAACATTAATGAAGCATCATGTGAAAAGGACAAGGTTGTAGCAGGAGAAACATTTATTATGACATTCATATCAGAAAGAGTTTACTTCTGAATGTTCAGGCCCTTTGGCTTTCTGCGAAGCTCGCAGGTTTTTTGTGAAAGCCACAATCTGATATTTTTTCCTTCGTTGTGGATATCATCCGCCGACAACCCCCGCTTGGCACCATAGTGCCTGAAAAAGACTGAAGATGAATATTGAAATCAGTAAATGATAAGTAGAGCCTCAGTGTCAAATCCAGAAAATATTCTGGCAGGCAAGACTATCTACCACCATGTGTCACGGCTGGCACATGGCTTGTTCAGCTGAAGATGGCTGCGCCAACAACATGCAATCTACGAGCGAGTGCACAACAGCTGTGCTCTATAAGTTATCTGCTTTTATTGGCGTGCTATGCACCTGTCGATTGCAATTATGCAGGAAAAAAATAC
>JAJIZL010046841.1:14400-48971 GCA_023969395.1 Amblyomma maculatum | reverse complement strand
GCTGTGTTGTCGTTCTCTCTCTGTGTCCTTGTTTTGAAGTGCGCTAGTTTGATTTTCAGTATGCAAATCGCCAGGCTAATGAAGCGCACTTACGACAATAGTCAATAAACATGCATGTCTATTCTATAGAAAAGGATAGAAAAAAAACGTCTGCTGGCAAAAATCATTCGAGAGGTGCGATGAAATAAATTTCAATATTTTATTATTTATTCAACATAAGGAGGGATGTGGTGCTACTGTATCAACTTGTGATATGGTGCACTAATTGCGATACAATTTTCAGGAATAGGTTATCTTCCTCTTAATAAAATGTATGCCAAGTTTATTTACTTAGCATGGGTACAAAAATTGTCCTAGCTGTCGTAATGAATAAATACGTGCAAGAGATTAGGAAAACTGATACTTCAAAGATCATAAAGTTGTAGTCGCCATTTTTGCTTGAATAAGTTTAGGTAGTTCATTGTGCAACTAAGGACCACTGCAGGATCTTTATGATATTTGTTTGTGAAAATCTGACCATTTTAAAAAGAACCTAATTTTTTCTGTAGTAACTATATTTGATATTCGACATATTTGCTCAAAGAATAAGTAGGAATCTAAAACGTAACTTAAATTGTTTCCAATGATTCTTAGTCTAAAAACCATTTTGGTAGCAGCCTTTGGTAAAAGAGCTTGGAAACGGTAGTTTTCCTAAGTGTCGTGTTCTTGCAAAAAGTGGGAGCTGAGAAAAATGAGTTTACTAATTTCAGAACACATTATTCAGAGTTAGGGCCTAAATAATACATCAGTGGTCTGGCAGATACGTTGGGCAATCCTTTTCAACCAGAATCAGCTCTGTCACGAATGCTACGAGATTTTTTTTTTTAGCTTTGCAGTTTTCCAGAGCCCTTGTCGGCGCACGTGAAATGATTTGCTTGGTTGCTTGGCGTACCTCTTCATATAATTGCATATTCTATCCTCAGCCCGTCAAGCCCTTTTCAGGAATGCTTCCGCTTATGCGAAAACAGCGTTCGAAAGTTGCTTGCTGCGTTTTAATCTATCTAAGCTCCCTTTTCCGCTTACCGGCAAATCTGCTGTTGCCACGGCCCAAACTTTACTCTTTCCTTTTAGTATGTATTCATAGCTGTCTGCTGCACCCTCTATAGCAGGTCTTTTCTGAATAGAGAGCGCGAGAAATGAGCGTTCTAAATTTTGGATTCACTCTGTGTTCAGTGTCAAGCGGGCAATAAGGCATCGTCTTGAATTCAATGCTTATAGGTACTTTCGGCGGTGAGTAAAACTGAGTTTAGTATTTTTACTTCTCATATGGAAACCAAACATGGTGAAAAGTTTCTTTAATATATGCAGAATAGAAAAGAAAGATTCAAATAGGTTTCTTGGTCAAAATTGTGATTTCAGATGCATATCCCCAAATTAGAGGTTGAGTGCCACAGTGTGAAGTGTTTCAGGGACGAATACTTGGCACATCAATAGTTTTAGTTCCACTATAGTACCAAGCAGTGACAAAATATTGATATATTCCTGATATATTATATTGAGTTTATTAAAAGCACTGCTTCATTATGGCGAATGAAAACTGCGAGCATTTTTACGCGTTTAGTGTGTTTTTAATAATCGGTTGAAACAAAGACCAGGGATAACTACATGATGCATTACATGTGTAGCCTGTCCTTATGTTGTGTTATGTTTAGAAGGTACTTTGAACTCAACGAAATAGCGGAGGTCGACGCGCAACATCTAGAACAGCATTGGCTGAAGCGAATAAGGCATGGGCATATTTCATATATTAAGGAAGACTGCGCTTGATTCTGACGTGCGATTAGCTTATACAGACATGTATATTCTTAACACACGACTTCTGTAAAAACCCCAGTTGGCCGAAATTTTTGGAGCCCTCCACAACGGCCTTAAGCCGCATTTGAATGTTAAACTACAAAAAAAAAGCACATAAATCTATGCTATCGACAAACTTTGCCCACTTTAAATTGTCTGGACAGCCTGCACTTCGCCTGAAACAAAGATGGTGATGTGTTCCTGTTATCGACAACCTGTCTATAGTCCCTGCTTTGTCGACAATCTCCGCAACAGCTTCGAGGCTACTGTTTTGCAATACCCTTGCGAACACATCTACTTTTTCGGTGACTTCAATTTTCCAGATTTCGATTGGTCAACTTTATCCGCCGCTAGCGCCATATCCTGCGACTTCCTAAACATGACTTTGGATTTAAATCTGTCTCAAAGTGTAAACATTCCCACACTTGGCTCCAACACACTAGATCCTATTCTCAGTAGCGCTTCTGACAATGTAGGCGACATAACGTATTTAGATGAATTCAGTAATCACAACGTAATGCAGTTGCCAATCGAATTCCCTTATAAGCACTCCGGTCGCGACATCAGGATCATAAGGGATTGCAAGAGGGCCGAATATTCACAAATGAATGTAGATGGTGATGCATTTTATCACTACACATTCCTACCACCATTTAATTCCAGTTCAGTGTATGAAAATTGGGTTCTTTTTAGGGATGAGATATGGCAGTTGATCAATCTCTATATCCCGCTAGTTCGCGTGAACAATTACTGGTCAAATACTTGGTTTAATAAATCTCCCAAAAAATGTACAAGCCAAAAATCCATACAAGAAAGCCTTGTTGACTGCTGATCAGACCGATTAGAAAAAGCTTAAAGAATGTGTGCAAACATACTGTGCTGCCATACGCGATTTTAAATATAAGCAATTTTACAAAGACCTTCCAGCTTTACTAAAATCAACGCCCAAGACGTTTCCGCTGGCGATTGCACCGCAGAGAGATCACTGTCATATTTCATTACAAGACGAAACACATTTACCTGTTCCCGATGAAGATTCCCCATCACAATTCAAACAATTCTTATCATTTGCCTTCACGAAGGAAGACTATTCCAGTGTACCGTTTGTTCCTGATTATGATGGGGTTTTCATGGAACCCATTACTATAACTGTTGAGGGCACATCACTTTTGATAGATAGCCTAAACCCTTCTACCTCTAGTGAAATCGATAACATTAACTCTAAAATGCTGAATAATATAAAGCCTGTATCGAGTGAAATATTTTCAGGAATCTTTCAACAATCGCTAGTGCTGCTGACAACAATGCTGCAGATAACCAGCGCATGCGTAGATAGTCCCTCTTTCCTTCTTCCCCTCCTTTCTTTCCTTCTCTATATATTTCCGAGCCGGAAATAAAGCGTCGTCTTTTCGCTCTGTGAATCTGCCTGGTTTTCATCGCGTAGCTGCCGGCCTTTGGCCGGTAGAACGCAACAGCTAGAGACTAGTCAGTTGCCTGCAGATTGAAAATGGCTAGGGTATTTCCAGTTTTTAAAGCGGCGATAGAAGCTCTCCTGATAGCTATAGGCCAATCTCGCTCACATGCATATGTTGTAAATTACTGAAGCATGTTATCTCATCTAATGTCAGTCGTCACCTTGAGTTTAACTGCTTTTTCTTTCCTAACCAGCATGGCTTCAGGAAGGGCTACTCCTGTAATACACAGCTGCTCGGGCTAACAACTGATCTGTATTTCAATATGGATGCTAACGAATAGACTGACTGCATCTTCCATGACTTTTCATAAGCCTTCGATCGCATAGCCCATTGCCGTCATCCAAACACTAAGCCATTCTCCATGAATCTCTAACTTTACGATGTATTTGAAATTTCCTTAGCCTTCGCGAGTAGTTTACGTTAGTTAATGATTACTCCTCATCAACAGCTTATATCACCTCAGATTTTCCACAGGGCAGTGTTCTCGAACCATTGTGGGTTCTTATATATATATAAATGATCTACCAACTAATACTTCTTCCCGTGAGCGTTTGTTTGCTGATGATTGCGTAATTTGCCGTAAAATAATATCTACTGATGATCACATCCCTCTTATGCAGGACCTCAATTTTGTTCATGAGGGGTGTGAAAATTGGATAATGATGCTTAAGTCCTCCAAACGTAATGTCTGAGCCATAAACGAACAAACTCTAAGTTCTCCTACCCCATAAATAATGCATCTGTGACTGAGGCATTGTCCTACAAATACCTAGGCATTCAATTAACATCAAACCTTTCCTAGTCTGAACTATTACTTCCATCTGCGCCAAGGAATCTCGTTCACTCGGTTACCTCCGCCTAAACCTTAAGAAAGCACCTACTCATGTCCGTAAACTTGCGTACATAACATAAGTACGGCTCCAATTGGAATTTGCGTCTGCAACATGGTCACCATACCAGAATCACCAGCAAGCAAAGCTTGAATCAATACAAAACGGAGCTACCAGGTTTGTCTGCAACAATTACAGTCACCAATCCAGTGTAGCTGAAATTAAAAATGAACATCTTCCTCCCTTAGCTAGTCGGCGCTCAGTTGCACTTCTGTGCCTGTTGCACAGGTATATTTACAGCGATAGGCCTTCCCTCCCCGAACCAAATGTTTCATTAACTGATCTTGTTGCGTTCCGTAAACACGTGCTCGACTTTTATTGTTAGATAACCCCTTCGCATTTCTGTACATTTGTTGCTATATTCTGTATGCATTTGATCTATTTTGTTCTGTGCAACCTTGCTTATTCCCTGAAATGTCTTGGATGTGTGTTAAGAATTAACATTATGCGTTGATTTATGTTTTGCCCATATTTAGGACAGTTTTTTGTTATTGTAACTCTTCTTACACAACGTCCAGCGGGGTCTGTAAGGTTCAATAAATAAATAAACCAAACCATACGACGTGATCCATCACTCATGCCTCGGCGCTTCCGTTATTGTAGCTGTTTTTCAATATCCTAATAAAGATTTTTATTATCGATCTGCCTGGCATGTACCCTTACATCTCACTATACCATAGGTTTAATTCTCCGCATATATATGAGCTGGTTTAGCGCATGTGCTGATATACCGCACCTTTTAGTGCGCAGTATCTTGCAATATTCGAAACAAGGCCAGACATACTTCGTTCTTTATTCACCAACGCTAGACACCTTTAAACTGATAGCTCATTTCGCTATCCACATCCACCAATTCTGGCTCTAGAGAAAGCTCAGACTAACACTCGTATTGTCACCTAAATCCTCAATCGGTGTGCAAAATACTCTCGCAAGATTTCTCTTGAAATGAGTTGCTTAGACACATCGTGTTCGTAATTTCGAGTTATATACAAGTACTGTTCTTCCCTTATTACCGATATTTTTTGCGCTGCTTCAAGGTTGCATAATAAGCACAACTGCATCGCGTAGTCCAGAGTAGGAAGCGTTCCTCTTTGTGGTTTATTCCCTCCTAACCATAAACCAAGCGTGATATGTCTATAGATGCATGCTTACGCCTGCCCGTACTATAGTCGTACACACTTGCATTTTGCAATGGCTTCTTTGATGTCTTGAAACAGCTGGAGGTCGTTTGCGCAAATTCCAAGTATTTAATTTATTGTTGAACTTTCAATCAAATACCTGCGTCCTATATACATACATTAATTCAATGCTATTGTCAAGTTGCGAATTATATTGCTGTAAACACAATTATACGTTCCTGCACACTAGATTTCTAGATCTGATTTTTTCGTCGAGGTTTATTCCTGTGCATAGTTTTTAAAACAAGCTCTCGAAGACGCGATGTGATTGTTTCGAGCCCACATATGCCCTCCTATGCAGTCTGAAAAGGTGCGCATTGTCTATGCTCTAGACTAGAGCAGCCGCTGCTTGAGAAACTTCTGTAGATCGTCAGTGCAGTGAGAAACATTTGTAACTACATGTCATGTGCTCTCACACTGGCGGGTTAGGTTATGCAGTGACTTACCTGCTTTCCACCTCCTGTACGTTTTCCGAAAACAACGCGTACACTCTAAAAAAAGAACTAAAAGGGGTAGTGAGGTTAGTTTTTTTAGGGACCAACTGGTTTGCCACAACCATGAATCTTTTTAGAGACTAACTGCAAGGACATAAACACTTATTCGGTAAAGGACGAACTGTTGGAGGAGCAACGGTTTCTTCTAGCAAATGCTCCCCAAGAGAATAACATTGGATCCTATGAATATGATCCCAAGGAGAGCGCATGTTACTCCATTAAGGACGAACAGTTGATCCTCAAAAATGATCCTAATGAGAGCACATAATACTCTCTTAGGAATGAGCTGTTGGTTCACAGAAATGATCTCTGGTTGTGCAAATATTACTCCCTCTGAAGCAGCCGTTATTCATCACAAATGATCATTGGCAGGGCAAGTATTACTACCTCAAGAAAAACTGTTGATCCATATTAAACCACTAATAAACCACTGAGACCAATTTTTTATTCACTCTCTCCCACCGCAGACATGCTAGCTCCGATCGACTGTGTTTTGATCACCGCTGCATGTATAAAAGAATGTAAGACGAGACAGTTGAAATGCAGATTGTAAAATTTTTATTTATTTCAACATCTTGGCAAAGTCGGAACGGTAGACGATAGTGGGAGAGTGGAAGAAAGTAGAAGGTGGGACAGCGGCCAATGTAGCTCATATGGAAGAGCACCGGACGCGATATTCGGAGGTCGTGGGTTCGGTTCCCACCATCGGCACGTTTGTTTTTCCTTCTACATTGCGTTTATCTTTCCCCTAAACAGATTACATTACTAGTTTATGTGATTACCGAAGTAAAAATGAAAAAAGAAGACAAAGTACAATCCCCAATGCTTTCCTTGGCCTCGCCGACTGTTGGCTTCTTTCCTTCATGCATTATATCGAGTACCCTCATTTGCCCTTCATTTATCTGCCTGCAAGAAATCTGAGGCTCAAATTATTTATTGAAAATCCACCGTTGTTGCACTGTACACATAGCTTGCTTTTTTAGCCCTTGACATTGTCGGGAAGCACCAAGGAATATAAGACGCAGTTCAAAAATGAGTTTTTCTTACTATACAAAAGTTATCAATGCGTGATGCGACATGTGCCGGTGGCGTGATATGTGAATTTTTAGGTTGGATTATTGCGACACATTTCAAAGAAAAGACATAAACGGGAGGTGTTCGAGCGTCGTGACAAAGGTGCTGTGACACTATTTTATGAGTGTTTCGCTATATAATTATAAACTACCATGTGACCGAGAATAACACGTTATTAGCACAGTCTTTGCCCCTTGAGCACAAGTTTTGTTGGCTAAAGGCAGCTGCACACAAACACAAGTGGAAACATTAACGTTCTCTTGTCCAGAAGCTCGTGCCTACATTACTGCGCGAAGGACTGCCAGAAAAAACTTCATGTAGCCTAGTGGTTAACGCTACGGGTGCACGCCAGCCGCTTCACCAATAAATGCTTGGGACATATATGAGCGTCCACTTGAAGCAATGCAGGACTCATGTGCCTGAATAACGCAACACGTGGGCATAGAAAGTTCTCACCAAGTACAGTAAACATGAAATATCATGGTTCGAGGCTGAAGTCGCTGCACCTCTATGACGCACCGAGCCTCGAGATCGTCTCTCCAACGCGCAAAACAAAATGGCGCGACGACACTAACAAGCCAGCCGTCGACTTAAAAAAGGCGGCAAAATGGCCAAGGAGCAGCAACTGCAAGTCTTAGCAAGCAAGACATCAGGGCTGTCCCGACGTATAGTTCCGACCGGCATCGCGTCTACTGTAGCGATCGCATTCCCGCTCATGCCGTAGTTGCCGCGTCGCTGGAAGAGGCCTTGCCCGATGGGCAAATCGGCCACTTTCGCCTCTGAACAGATTTTTGAAGTGAAAAGCACATCCCTCCCCCCGTCGCCTTTCTTGCGCCTCGTCTTTTTGCAGCACTGCAAAATTCAGGGATGCGCACTGTAATAAGTAATTGTGCTCGTATACGCACCTCTCGCCACACGGCACATAATAGGCAGTTGTGCTCCCACCCCCGCCACTTTGCGGGGCGACGGGCATAACAGGGCACAATTACCTATTGTAATGTGTATTATTATGAATAGGTCAGGCCTGCACTGCTTTTCCCGCGCTGGAAACATAGTATTCATGTTTTATAGGCGCGTTTTGCCAATCTAGCCAGAGCACGTTCTCTGCGCCCGAAACATTCGACGAGAGAGGAGGGAAGAGAGACTGGGGATAAGCCAGGAATAAAGTGAACAGTTCATCTTCCCGTTATTACTTTCATAAGTCTTTTTCGTGTAGGGCTAAATATTAATCCTCCAAATTTGCCCACGGCACGCTTCTCGCCGCAGTTGCTCCTCTCGCGCAGTAACGGCCCGATTTGAGGGCCAAAGTGGAAGTTACTCCCTACTTCAACCGGTGTTTTTCTTAGAGTGAACACGTGTAATGAAAGGACGCTGACGTCAGACGACATGGCGCCTATATAACATCGACCAAACCTGGGAGGGCCATCACTCGGGGGCAGAGCAGGCAGCCACAGGGTTTCGCAACGACATACCTGCTGATCACCTTTTGTGCAGTTTCCGCCGGCTCGATATTGAAGATGGAGTGTCTGCGCCGACGACCAGACGTATCGCCTTCCCTGCACGCTAATCCGGCGCTGCACATGTGCAGCAACGAGCATTGTGGATTAGAGCAAAGGCCTACGCTTGTCTTAAAGGGACGCTGACTTCAGACGAGATGGCGCCTATATAACATCAAACAAGCCTGGGGCGACCATCAACCTGGAGCAGACCAGGCAGTCGCAGAGTTGCGCAGAGATTTACCTGCTGGACACGTTTTGTGCAGTTCTGCTGGCCGAATTTTGAAGATCGAGTATTTGCTCTGACCACCAGACGTATCGCCTACGCTACTCTGTCATCCCGCACAACACACGTGCCGCAGTGAGCACCATGAATTTTCCACAAACAACGCCTACGCTTGTCGTAAGGGACGCTGGCGTCAGACGATAGTTCCCCAGCGGCGCGAATCAGAGGCCCGTTTAAGCCTTATTTTCTACAAGTACGCTGCGTCGATCATTCAAGATGAAAGATGTTATCACCACTTCCCGGGCTCCGCTCGACCTGCTGCCGCCGGTGGTAGGCAAGAACAGCGGTGAACGATAAAGGGCCGATCGGGCCTTTATCGACGGGCCGATACCACCTTATAAAGAATTCGGCTGCACACCCATGCTTCAGTTCGACAGCGGCTTACCCCGCAGAGCCCCGTTTAAGTCTTATTTTCTCCGTTTTGTCAGGTGAGAACTTAATGCTTTCGTACTATCTTAAAAAGGAGTGTGCTTCGCTGCCGAACACACGACTGAGTATTGTACTATTGATCGGCTTTGTATCAGGAAACGTTTTTCAAATTGGTTGTTATCTGAGTTTCACATCGCGTTATTAACCATGCTCAGATATGAAAGATAGCAGCAAGGCGCTTGATGATTCGAAGCGGGAAGTGAGGGTTTTCCGTAGAAGGTAGAAAGAAAGTAAGAACTGCAATGACACCTGCGACTGTGTAAAAGAAATCAATAATGAGATAAAGAAGCTGTGCAAGGAATTTTAGGTGCTGACGAGAAAGAACTGAGTTGACAGCAGACATTCGCCTTTTGAATGAAATGATAGAAGGACTAAGCAATAACGGAGAGCTAACAATTTAGAAATAAAAGGTGTACCAGAAGCGGGTGATCTTTGTGATGCACTGAAAAGGTTTGGTGCTTTCTCAGATGAAACAATGACTCAGATATTGATGCCTTCTACCACGTCCCTACGTTCAACCGAGCAGAAAGAAAATAGTCCGTTTTGTGCAGCGTAATAAACGTGACAAGGTTTTCCAGTAGTTCAGAAAGAAGACATAAGGTTGACGTGTAGAGATCTTAAATTTGGCGTGGAAAGCAGCCCTGTTTATGTAAATGAGCATTTGACAGGGTTAAATAAGAATATCCGAGGTGCTGCAGTTGCCCGAAAGAAAGCAGTGAAATAGAAGTTTGCGTGAACCTCCTATGAAAGAATTTATAAACGTAGGGATGAGACTTCGAATCTAATCAGGACAAAAAGCTGCGATACCTCATGCGTGGCGTCAAAGAGCAGCTTTTTGCTGGCCTGGTCCGCAGCCCTACGAATACCGCCGCATAATTCCTTGCGGAAACATCCACGATAGAGAAAATGCTTCAGCAGCGAATTTCGGCACAGGATCGTACGGTCAACGCCGCCTCCGTGTCTGCGGAGTTACCACCTCATGGCATTGACACATCTCGTACGTTCGATTGTGAGCGACGAACTCCGACTGATGTATGGCGCACCTCAACCAGCTTCCATCTCCATTGCGAACGTTTTCCGCGACGAAGTGCAGCAAGCGCTCCGACCTCCGTTTCTAAGCGGTGAATCTCGCCCTGCTACTTCGTTTACCCTACCTAAGTGTCACCGCCCCACATATGCCGAGGTGCTACAATACTCTCCGCTCCAGTCGACGACTCCCATTCCTGCTAACGTAGCTGTACCGACAACACCAGCAACCGTGATCCAGTGCGTAACAGATTCCCGTCTGTCTACACGGAAAGTTGACGAGTGGTGTACCCCCGACCTGACGGCCGTTAAGCTTTCACTGCGGCTAACCGGGTCACATCTATCGACGCTGTCCCTATCGTCGACTGGGCCTCGAAGGTATTTCCGCCGATTCTCCGCGGCCTCTCTATGGCGAACTGCCCCGATCCGTTGAAAATTTTGTCAATGACCAGCGCCGTGTTGTTCCGTCTCGTATGCGGAAATCTCGATCACCGTCACCCAGGACTCGCCCCTTGCCATCCGCTTCGAGTTCATGGGTAGCACAGGGCCGATCGCCTAGTCCCCGGCGGGAAAACTAAAACTAACGACCTTTGGGGAAAGGCTCGCTGGACATCGCTGCGCGGGAGACTCCCCATCGACGTGAACATGGAAAGACTACGCACCAAAATTGAATAATTCTGCGTTTACTGATTATAAGCTAACCTCGACGCCATCACGACTCACTCGCAACGACGATGAATTGCGGTGGAAGAGCTAACGCAACAATGCACCCGCAGCGATGACGAATTGCCGGTGGAACAGATGACACAACAATGTACCCGCAACGGCAACGAATTACAGGTGGAACGGACGCCGCTACAACGCACACGCAACGATGACGAATTGCAGGTGAAGCAAACCGCGTACCCCGACGCAGAGTACTAGACTCAGAAGCTTGACATTCGCGAGCTGCTTTTATGGACATACCCAAAATACTGGATGGTCGACATGTTCGAGCTTTGTTGGGTACTGGCGCTGATTATTTTATTTTGAACAGCCAGTTTGCCGCAGTTCTCAAGAAGGTTTAGACTTCGTGAGCTGGCACACACGTTTGCACTGCGGGTGGTCATCTTATTACATCTCTGGGCATGTTCACGGCCAAAGTTCAAATTCATGAGTCAATGTTTGTACTAATCTGCTTTGTTCTGAAAAGCTGTTAGCGTGACCTGATTTCGGGCGTAGATTATTTTCGTGAATAGGGAGCAATTGTCGACCTCCGGGATTTAAAAGTACAAAGTGACAAAGTGACCAGTCAACCTGCTTAGAGTTTATGCCGACAGTGTCACGTTTCCATCCCGAATCAGCACCTTCGTTAGTCAAATGTAATCCACTTCACGATGGCGACGCAATATCCGATTCATTTCAACGTCTTTCGCTTCGAACGCCCCCTGTTATTATTAACTCGATGTCAGACAATCCGCATGCAAATATTTTCTTCACATTGTCCGCCTATATGATTGCACTAATGTTTTTACAATCCCAACTAGAGTGACCATCGACGTAGCAACATGTCTTGACATCTGTGTTGCAAACAGGAATTGTGCCGATATTGACTCGGGTGTTGTAATGTGCGACCTCACTGATCACCTCCCGGTTTTCTGCTTGGGACCACCCCTACCTAGCAAAACAATATACAGAAATGAAAAGACATGGTATTACATAATAAATGACCAAAACATAACCATTTGTACATTCGTTTAGAACGAAAATTGCAATGACGTATGTAAGGAACAAAATGCCACAATCGCAGTTGCCAGAATCACAGTTGTCATGATTATTAGCTAATTTTTGATACTCTGAGCGTCAGTAATACGAATGCCTTCCATGATTTATCCCACCTTTTTTATTGTAATGAAAATAAAGCCTTCGGCAGGTTTATAAGAATTTAGAGTGCTGAGTGTAAATTGTTCGCCAGGCGTTAGCGTTTTGCTTTATTTTGCTCTAAATGCAGTTTTTTGCGCTTTGTAAATTTAACCAATACTTTCCGTCCTTTAAAATAGCGTGTAATTGTCGCATTTATCTCGCTCTGTGTAACGTGGCTTTAAAAGTTAGTTTATATGCGCAGTTGATATGATGTTCATATTGAAGTGCCTCAAATAACGCGGCTTGGTATCCGGTATATTTTATTTTCATTTCTTCAAACGTTTCATTCCATCCAGTTTGTATGTAGTACTTGTGCGTCCTTCCTGCTATAATATTCTGCGAGACTGGCAGTGTCGTTAAATAAATAAATAAAATATTGCTCGACGCGCTTTTACAGTGCTATGATGCAGCATTTCTCTAAGCGAGCATAAAGTCAAGCGGAAAAAATGCGATAACCTTCAATGACACACGAACTCTGTAAACCCATCGCAGAGAAAAAAAGAAATTTTTGTACTTTTATTGAAATTCGCGATCCGAAATTGCTTTCCGAGTTCAAGATATTCAGAAACAAATTAAATACAGACCTAATAAAAGGGAAAAGCGAGTAGTTTAAGGCTGAAATTTTTCGTACTCGCAATAACCATAAAAGGCTATGGAAGGTGGTAAATAATCTAATGAATAGAATACGCTCACTTCATTGCGCAAAAGATATTACAGTCATTACTGAATGCCTCTAATATCCACAGTTTGCAGGAGAAATGAATCTTCGCTTCATTAGTTCGGGAAAGTATACAGGTTCTCTTGCTAGGGCATACAATTTTCCATATACAAACATACCATCTAAAGGTTACTAAAAAATTTGGAGTTTGAAAAACGGCGTATCGCCTGGATATCACGGTATCAAGACTTTGCCAACTAAACATGTTGCCAGCCATATCAGTCATATTTGTCATATATTATCTATTTGAAGCTTACTAATGGAGATTTTACAGATAAAAAAATATCGTAATCAAGGGGGTGGTGCATCAAATATTAATAACTATACACCAATATCTGTCTGGACTATAATCTCTTAACGTTTTGAGCGCGTTTTTAACGACAGATTCACTGCTTTTTCTCAGAATGATTACATAATAGTTGCGCCCAGTATGGTTTCCAAGACAAAATGTCTATGGAAAAGGCAGTTTTACGGATAAAAGATCAATTTATTCAAAACATAGAGAAGAAACTCGGGTTTATTTATAGACCTTAAGAAAGCAGTTGATACTGTTCGACATTACATTGATAAGGAAGCTGGAGAAGTGTGGAATCTGGGGCGTTGCGCTTAGGGTACATGAGACATACTTAAAGGGCAGATCCCATAATGTAAATGTCAAGAATCATATATTGAGAAAATTGAAGATCCAACGCGGAGTCTCTCAAGGATCAATTTTGGGACCTCTACTAGTTTTAATATACGGCAATGACATAACTATGATACCAAGGTTCCCTCAGCTAATCATGTATGCAGATTACACTAGAATATTTTACTGGAGCAACAAAAGAACGTCTAGAAAAAATAGTGAATGATTACTTATTAAAACTCTCCACGGGGTTGCAAGCCAATCTCAAAGAACTAAATGTAGAAAAATTTAAATATGTAATCTTCAAACCCGTCAGTAAGTGAGACCTCAGTTATGTTAGCATCAGATTTAAAGGCCGGAGGAGGTTCCAGAGGAGAAATTTATCGGGGTTTTGTTTAGCAGTGATCTTTGATCGAACAGCCACATCGATAGCATTAGGTCTAAATTGTCACGAGTTACTGGTTGTCTTTCAGGAATTCAACACTTATTCCCATCCTCACTGAAGCAAGCCTTGTATTATTCGCTATTCTATTCAAATGTAACATATTATGTATTAGTTTGGGGCACAACTGATTGCAATTAAAATAAAATTATTACTTCACAGAAGATGATAGAGCGTTATGCAAAAATTATCATGATGAGAAATATAAACTAAGTACCTACCCACTCTTTCTGAAGTATAGTATACTGAAGGCAGACAAGGTTTACTACCTTAAGCTGCTGCAATGGATACGTAAAAATGGTTTGCCCAAAACTCCTGCAGACAGAATAAGCTTGTACAAAATCAGGGAACCTAAAATAAACATGCCTATAATCAGAACAAATTAAGAATGGCATACACTGTTCTGCTAGGCTAAAAAAGGTTGAATTTATTTATTTATTTGATACTGCCAACTGCCTCTTGGCAGTCCAGGCAGGGGTAAGTACAGGAAAGACAAGTCAAAGTCGGCACTACAAAACAAGGTAAACAAAAATGTGAGTGACAAGAAAGCATAAGATAATGGCTTGCAATACAGATTATTGCGTGAGCAAAAGCAGCCTATACAAAATTACAAAAAGAGCATTAAAAAGGACACAAAAAAGACACATCTGCAGACTGCAAAAACAGGAGACCGGACACTCTAAAATTAACGCGCTTCATTGCAAAGAGGGCACGGCAGACGCAAAGGATTCGACCGAGGTCATACTGGCGACTTCTTGCGGTAGGGCATTCCACTCTGCTATAGTTTGAGGGAAGAACAAGAAGCGATAAGCGCTAGTCTTAGCCTGTGGCATCACAATTTTTTTGCTGTGCTTGCCTCTTTTTTTCTCTTCTTTTATTAAAATTGATGTCGGAATCCCTTATTGTTTGTTTTTTAATTATACTAAACAAAGTTTGTAGGCGATGGAGTCTGCGACGAAATTTCAATGTTGGGAGGCCGGACCGTGTTCTGAGTTCAGTGATCGAGGCTCTTCTATGGTGTGTATTATAAATATAAGGACTTTCTTTTGCACATTTTCAATGTTATTGATGTCAGTTTTTGCGTGAGGATCCCACACAATACCGGCATAATCGAGCAATGATCTAATGAGTGCCGTGTAGGCAGCGAGTTTAGTGCTACTAGTGCAATGCTTCAGCCGATGTTTAAGTAGCCCTAGTCTCCTTAGCGACGCCTAAACGACATATTAAACATGACCGCTCCATGTTAGCTTCGAGTCAATTACTACACCCAGGTATTTAAATTTGTCAACCGTCTTAATTGCTACATTGTTGATTTTATATGTACAAATTAATGATGTTTTCTTCCTTGTAATGACCATGTATGTGCATTTTGAGGCGTTCAAGTTCATGCGCCAGGACTGACACCAATTATTGATTGCAGTTAGGTAATCATGTATGGCAGTCTGATCGTGCAATGATTGAATATTGTGATACATAATGCAATCATCTGCGAAGAGCCGGCACCGTACCTAGGAATAAAAGGCTAAATCATTTAGATAAATTAAAAATGGAAGGGGTCCAAGTACTGAACCTTGCGGTACACCAGCAAGTATGGGAGCAGGTAGATAAATTGAGTTTCCTATACGGAAGTATTGTGTTCGCTTAGATAAATAGAAATCAAGAAAGCGCAGAATTTGTTCATTTTTTAGCACATATTTTAGCTTCAGGTTTAGTCTATTGTGACAAACACTATCGAACGCTTTCTGACAATCGTGAAAAAGCACGTCTATTTGCCCGCCCCGGTCCAGCGCTCCCATGACCTCATTGGTAATGTGTAGAAGCTGTGTAACTGTGGATAGGCCACGCCGAAATGAATGTTGTTTTTCGGAAAAAAAACTTATTTTTCAGAAAGCTCATCACGTACTTAAAAATAAAGTGCTCCATCACCTCACTAGCGGTGCACAGAAGGGAGACAGGTCTGTAATTAGTAATACTGAGTGTATCTCCGGACTTATAAATGGGAATTACCGTTGCTGCTTTCCAATCATTAGGAAGGACACCTTGCATTAGACTTCCATTAAATATTATAAACAGATATTTTGCGCACCACTCCGCGTACCTAAAAAGAAAATTATTAGGTATGTCATCGGAACCAGATTTCTCTATATCTATGCTTAGTAGGGACGAAAGAATACCTTCTTCAGAAACAAAAAGGTGCGAAAATTCACAGCCGAAAACTGAAAATTCTCGATTATTGTCGTCACTACCGCGTAGAAATAGCGAGGTAAAGTACTCGTAGAACGCTTCGGCAATATTCTGGTTATCGCTTACCTAGATATCGTTCACTCTAACTTTAGTGACCGGATCCTTTTTTTCCGTTATGTACATCCAAAACTTCCTTGAAGAGTTAGTAAAAAATGCTGCAGCTTACCATTGAAGAAACGATACTTTGAGACTTTTATTTTGTTCCTAAGTTCTGCGCGCATTGACTGTAGAAGAAAACGGTCGACAGATGAATTGGAACGTGTCAGGTGTTTTAAGCTACGCTTTAGTTGCACTATGTCACGAGTAATGCAAGGGTTGTTGCGAGCCATTCTCTTGCGCATTGTACCTGTAATGCGCAAGAGAAGAAGAGACGCTTTGTGCAGTACCTGTGCATACATTCTAGGAGTGCGTGTTTAAAATGCAACCATAAGTCATTAATATTGGATTTACCCTGGATAAATCTTCGAGAAAAAGTGCCGAAATCATGTTCTAACACGCAGAACTGTGTATGATACCCAGGCAGCAGAACCCTGGCATGTTAAGAAATGCTCACAAACAATGGCAAATTAACAAATGTCGCAGCATACCTTACGGACACGTCTGAACCAGTTGTACTGCTTCGAAAATATAGATGTATCCAATATTTCTCTGAAATAATTGCCCCAAATGTTCGTGTGGTTTTTACTGTACAAGTACGGTACTGCGTACTGACCGTACATGTCTCTTTCTCTGCACCGAACATGTGTTTTTTTTTCTCCTCAAGTTTTTTTTTTGTTGTTGTTGTAATCCGCCGCCGTCAATGCTGCTCAGTTAGAGGAAGCCAGGACATCTCAAGCTGTCTATGCAGCGTTTTCCCTGGCTGTCTTCGCTACACCAGCTGCGGAAATAAACCTTCAAACCTTCAAACTCATGTAGCACAGTTAACTTTAAGGAATGCTCTTTGTCTCGCTCCACAAGGTTTCGTGAAATCACTCCTCTTCCTCTCCTCTGTACTAATTATAGTTTACAGATGCTGCAGTCTAGCCTTCCGCGTGCACTTAAAAATCTTAAACGTACATTATAACAACTCCGCCTATTATCGAAGAACGTTTTGCATGCAATTTTTAGTTGAGAAAAAAGTGTGTTCTTCTTTATCGATCCTCATAGTTGTTTTGTTTGCCTTTTTTCTAGTTTTCCTAACGATAACATATCTTGATTGTACATTCAACCTTTTATGTTCTTGAGCTGCTTTTGCTGTTCTGCTTTCCAATTTGAAGGGGAGGCGGGGCCAGTCGATAATAATAATTGGTTTACAGAAAGGAAGAGTAAGACGCAGTATCTATCACATTTGCTCTGTGGACACCTGAACCGCGCCGTAAGGGAAGGGAGGAAGGTAGGAATGAAAGAGAAGCCATAGTGGAGGGCTACGGAGTAATTTCGACTGCCTGGAGATCTTTAAGGTGCGCTGACATCACACAGCACACGGACGCCATTTCGTTTCGCCTCCATTGACCCAACGCAAAGACGCACAGAAACTCAAAAACACCTCCAAAGAGCAATACAGAGGTTTCACGGGACCGTAACTCAGTTGGCGCACAAGCCATGAGACCAGTACGTGTGCACCACCAAGGACACCTAATGGTCCTGCGTACTCTTATGCAGGCTCTGAGAACTTTGAGCTGGATCAACTTTTCCAGCTGCACGACCTGAGGGCGGCCCTGGCGAAAATGAAACGTGGCACTGCTTCGGGCAGTGACAGAGTTACAGTAAAATAGTTAGCTAAGCTGCCCGATTGGATTTATTGGACTACATTAACTCAATATGGCTTGAGGAGGTTCCTCGCCCCCACGTGAGGAACCTCCTCAGCGAGGGGCGAGGTTCCTCGCCCCTCGCTAGCTCGTGAGCCGCCTCGTTACCAGGGACGGCAGCGCGAGCGGGTGCCCCAATTAACTAAATTTTCATATTTAGCGTTCTTTGGTGAGGATTTTGGCTGCCTCCGGCGATATCCCCCCCTTCCCAAACTTTTGAATGGCAATTTTGCTGTCGCTAATTATGAACTTGGCTTCCGTTCCTACGCAAGCTAGCGCTATCGCAACTTCCTCCGCAGTCTCTATATTGCGGCCTCTGATGGCGTCCACGGATGCCGGCGCCCCTCGGCCATCGACTACCGAAGCTGTTCTGCCACTTGCCGCATCTTTATAGACTACTTTCTTCACTCCTATGTTTTTGAACCGTCGCTCTAGAGCTTCGGCTCGTTTGGCCCTTCTTTCCATATTAAATTCCGGATGCATATTTCTAGGGAAATGGGGGACTACCAAGGCATGCCTGATCTCACTATTAATTGTGACGTTTTTTGAACTCCTCTGTCTGGGTTGAGGCCTACTTTTGCAAGGATTACCCTGCCTGTATAGTGTTCTAGAATTGAGAAGCGTGCCGTCTGCCGCCGGCGAGCTGGTCGTTTCAGCGATGGCAGGAGAGAGGGCGCTGTGTGCAGGAGGAGCGCAGTGAGCGCGGAGCAGACAGCTGTGTGAACCGCCTTCGTCACCGCTAGTTCAATCGGACTCCGAAGGCGCGTAGCAATAAATTGTGTCGCTTTAGCTCCCACACGCTTGTATAAATGTAATAAAACGGTTATGTTCCTGAACAAAACAACTAGTTCCCTATAAAATAAGCGGCCGTCGTCAGGGAACAGATTGCCGACGAACTGACAAGCAACGGCAAGATATATTTCCTGAACGTATTGGGTGCTTTATTTCTCAAACTCTAGCGGGAGGTTTAATGACGAATGTCTAACTTATTTCTATGATCATGTAAGTTTTTAATATTGGATGCACCGGTTTATGCGGGCTAGACTGAAGTCTTCCATCGACGCTCGCACGTACTGAAAACGCAGTGAATGGTATTTTAGGCTAGGCTAGCGTACTTTCTGCGCCACATGTAAATAGAGGTATGCGAAGATTGCTTGAAGACAGAAATTATGCCAGCGCTTACTGACGACTTTATTTAAATGTGGGCGAATACATATGAACTGGCAGTCCTACTCAAAACGAAATGAATGAATGAAAGCACATAGCAATGAACGAAACTACATAATGGACGACGTGAATAAAAAAAATCGAGACTTAGTTCAAGAATATGGTACAAACGTATAAAACTGCACAGAACTATATGAGAATAATAATGACCTGTACTAGGCCGTGAATAAATTAAGCTGCTAAATTTGAAAACCCACAAGAGAAATGCAGAATGACTAAAGTCCTCAAACACGATTACTTGCACCTCCTCAGCTTTAGGTTCTTTACCTGCTCTGCTTTAGAGGTCTGCTCTTGGTTTAGCGACTTGGCATAAAAACGCAATCGCATGAGGACGTAGAACTTCACTATTTTAAGTGTCATTTCTTTGTCATGAGTAGGGCAACCAAACTTGGAAACCTCTGCGCTTTGCAAAAACAAAGCAAATTCACGCATGCTATTTGCGTTAATCTTTTTTGAACTAAAAACAAAAACCGTGAAAGACTCTTCCAGCGTGTGCACGAGCTTTGCAAGCTCAGAGGACGGATAAAGAAGACCTCCGTGGTCGAAGTTTGAGGTAAATTGATTTTCTTCTTTTTGTACCGTGCACGTTTGCTTGAAATGAGATAAGCTGAACAAGTACTGCATTTTGACTTCATGAACTTTCCAGCGACATATCCTGCAATATAAGCTATGAGACGGCTAGAACTGTGCCTAGTGACGTATCTGTGGTCATCTGAAGGAAGGGATTTCAAAGTAGCTTCGACGTCCTCGAGCCTTCTCTCGTCAACCAAACGGTCAAGCTCATCAATAGGATTTGAAAGAAGCTGGGTAGGTTTCTCGCTTGTACCGCTAATTCCAAGTAAGGCATTTACAATTTCAGCATTACAATTTCCTGTCTTTGGGGGCTTCGCTAAGTTGTAAAATGCCAGGGCATTAACTGTCACTAAAAATTGAGCCGGCGTGAGATGATCGTTGCAGCCATTAAATTGCCCCACGATGCCGAAGAGGTTTTCTAGTTTGTCTTGACTTAGTCTCGATGTGATAATGTATGTTAAACCGCATTTTGCAGATAAGTAGTCAGCGAGGTCGACTGTGGACTGCAAAGTTACCCGAAGGCCTTCAGCGGTGCTAGTGCTTAGGAAACCATGCTTTGAGTCAACCATGCTTTGAGTGTATTTCGAGAAGGGAAGGGTTCGAATATGGAAGGGAGCAGAAAGAGCGCGCAATGAGCAAGAAGAAAGAACGAAAGGAAGGAAAAGAACATTCAGTAAAAGAAGGGGGGGGGGCGAAAGTCACACGAGACGGACGGAACTATTACTGTGCTCTCGGCAAACATGTGTTTTCCTGCTTGACCAATCATCGCTCTTCGCTCAACAACGGGCCATAGTACAACAGCCAGAGTAGCAACGCGATGCAACAAAATTCACGCAGAAAACGAGCCGCAGAAGCAAACGCCCGAAGCGTTTCCTCTGCGGCGCGCGCACTTGTGATGCGCTCCTACGGCTGACAGCGCCACCTATGCTTTTCATCGCTCCGGCGACCACGTCGCTCCCATTGCCGCGCGCCGAAGACGGCACACTTCCCAATTCTAGAACACTATACTGCCTGTCTCGGTTGTGCTTAGTCTCTCTAAATGGGAGACTCGCACTGCCTCCGCCAATTCTGCCCACGTGTTATGCACCCCGAGTTCGAGCAGCCGTTCGCTTGAGGTACCCGTGGGCAGTCCTAGCGTCTTCTTAACGCGTCTTCGAATCAGGCAGTCTAACTTCTCTGTTCGTCGGCCTTGATGTCCAGGTAGGGCGTGGCGCAGATGATTCTGCTTATTACGTACGCCTGGATTAGTTTTAGTAAATTTCTCTCCTTGAGGCCTCTTCCTTTAGTGGCGACCCTCCTCAAGAGCTCGAGGGTTTGCATCGCGTAACTTTGTAATTTTTTCAGGACCTCTCCGTTATGGCCGTGGGATTGGATTACCATCCCTAAAATTCTAATCTGATCTACTTTTGGCACCGGTTTGCGCTCCACCTGAATATGAAACTCCCCGCTATTCTTGTAGCGGAGGTACTTTGGGTTATAAACAAACAACTCAGATTTACGCGGAGAGCGCGAAAGTCCCCTTGTAGCCGCGTAATCGACAATGATGTTGGTCGCTGCCTGCAGGCGTTCCTCCGTACTCGCATCTCTCCAATGGTTAATCCAGAGGTTGATATCGTCCGCATACATGCTAAAATTTAGCCCCTTGATTTTGTTAAGTTTACCCGGGAGGCCTCTCATCGCCACGTTGAATAGGAAACACGATAGCACTGAGCCCTGCGGCGTGCCTTTGCTTCCTAACTCTATTGTAGGAGATTCTAAATTTTGAAATATTATGCAGGCTTTTCTGCCCGATAAGAAGTCTTTTATGTAGTTGTACGTTCTCTCCCCTACTCCGAGCACCTCGAGTCCTTCGAGGATAGCCTCGTGCCTTACATTGTCGAAGGCCTTTTTGAGGTTTAGGCCCAGGATCACTTTTGCGTCTCTCGATTGCGAGTCTATAATATCTTGCTTTAGTCGGAGCATTATGTCCTGCGTGCACAAGTGTGGTCGGAAACCGACCATTTCGTACGGCCACAGGTTGCTTTGCTCCATAAAGCACCTTAATCACGTCTGTACTACGTGCTCCAGCAACTTCCCTACGCATGAGGTAAGGGAAATTGGTCTTATATTTTCCAATTGCGGGGGTTTTCCCGGTTTGGGTATTAGTATTGGGTATTGGGTATACTGTTTGCCATTTTCCATTGATCAGGCAACTCGCTCGTTTCCCAAAGATTTCCAATGAATTCTGTTAGAAGACTAATAGAGTCATCGTCCAGACTCCTACGGGACCGCCGCAATCCCAGGCTGCCACGCGAGACGCTAGACAACGTTAGGCATAGCTTCACCACGTAGTCCATCGAACAAAAGTCAGAAAAAATTGGCTACAAGAGTGCCACCTTGGAAAAACTGGTATTCCTGTGGTGCTCTTGATGCGTTCCGTTGATTCGACACAACATTCAGAGACGCCGAGTCGATGAATTACCCAAAGTAACCGAAATTGGCGGAGCCCATGGAAGGCACGTCCGCTCGATTCCCTCAGGCTAACAAAGTCCGAGTAGAGCGGCGGCGCACATCTGATGCCACGACTGCTATTGCGCATGCGCGGAGTGCGAAACGGCAGCCGACGCGAAATGGCTCCCCACTAGCGTAGTGTTGCTTTCGCTACAAAGAAAGATATGGCGCCTATATCACATTTATGAAGCATGAGGGGAGTATCACTCTGGACTGGGCCTGGCAGCCGCAGGGTTGCTGATTGACTTACTTGCTGTTCAGCCTTTATGCAGGCATGTTAGTATTTTAGCCACTGAATATCTCGCTCCGGGTCTGCTCCAAGTATGTTTGGTTTTTGTGTGCATTGTGTTTAGTTCGTACTTTGCTAACAAAATGGGTGGAAAAAAACCGGCCACTGTACAAGAGTTGGCAGTAGCATTTGTAGATTTCGAGTCTCGATTGAATGAGGAGGAAGAGAGGATGAAGGAGGCCCAGAAAGGTGTAATTAGAACTGGACACTGTGAAATAGTCTATGGAACACATGGACGAAAAGTTCAAAAAGTATGGACGAAAAATTCTAGACCGAGAGGATAACGCTTCAAAAACATTCGCCGACGATTACCTTGCTACCTAATGCGAATATTAAGCGCAGCACATAAGCTGTTTTACCTTGTTCGATAGCTTTAGGCAAAGATTTCAAGCAAGACATGTATGTACAATTAATGACTATTTTATTGCTCGCTCATATTGCGTTGCAAAACACTGAACTAACTGTGCATAACTGTCATTAAGGAAGCTTTGTAGTCGGAGAAATGAAGAGAGGAATTAAGTAATTGGGAGGTTGCGGGACGCAGCGCGTGGGCCCATACGAACTCTTTGCGGCGAAGATATAGCAGCCACTGACTGATGCCACTATTGAGTCAATAGAGAGCTTTAGTTTCAAGTAGGAGATGCGTTCATGTACGTGAACGTGAGAAGTCTACGTAGCCCACGCGCATATCGTTTGCAACCCTTGTAGACCCTATTCACTACCAGGTTTAGCAGGTGGAAGTTGTGGCAACCGTGTATTGTTGAGACGCCACAATGGTGGGCGGTTCGAAATTAAAACGAAATAAAAAGTAGCTGGGGTTTAGCTTTGGTTACACTCGGTAGGTTGCATAAGCACCTCTGTTTCCTACTTCTTCTCCACATTCCAAAGCTGCGGGTGATAGAGAGGCCACAGCAGCGTCCCCACTTGGCAGCAGCGCCGCCTCATCTGCGGCGCACTGTGCCTACCGGCCGCGGCCACCCGACGGCTTCAGCTCGGAGCCCAGCGGCAGTCGCTCATATTGACGGTAGCGCTCCCACTCGGCAGCGGCGCTGCTCCATCTGCGGCGCGGGCTTTTTCTCTCTCTCTTTCTTCCCTCCTCTCCGATATTGCGTTGCGAGTGCCATGGCTGCCAGTAAGGCTGCAATGACGTCACGTGAATAAGCTCTATAGTTACACGTTCGCGACGCACGCCGCACGTCGTTCTTTGCGCCATTTATTACCAAATACAGACACTGTTGCAGCCATTTGAAAATAATACGAGTCCAAAGCACGCCATTGGTCTAGCCTCAATTCAGCCATTAAAATACAAGAGTCCAAGCCAAGCCAGTCTCGCAAACCATTGCTCTGGCAATTGCAAACGCTAGTTTGTCAAGCTTAACAGCTGAAAATCTCCCTTCTATCTGGAAAACAAAACCGATTTTTGCTCGAACATTATTTTGAGGGTAAGAGTGGGAAAAGTGAAGGCAAATACTACAGTTTAGAACACGATATCGCGTTGAAGGATTAGCGAAGAAGCTATTATTGCTGTGATGCGGGCACTGTGGGCTCCGCCATGTTGTCAACGCTACGAGTACGCCAGCAACGCGAGGACCTCAACGTGAAAATCCGAATCCCAAGTACGTCTGTGAAACTCACGCGGACCCTTCACGTTTTGCGCATGGGCACTGGTCACGGGTAGGCGCTTCATTTACCTGAAGCTTCCACATACGTGAAACTAAAGCTCTCTAATGTAACGTGGCTCGGCGTTCCGGCTTGCGATGCAGGCACCGTCATCCGCTGATAGCGAGCCGGCGCTTCGGCAAACGGAGAACTTGCAAAACACAATTGCCACCACGCAAGATGGTGGGGGGAGGGGGGGGGGGTACACGCAGAGGCGTACGGTGGTGGCAGGAGCCCTCGTAGCTATCGGATAACACGCGGATAACACAGAGGAAGAGGAAGGGGAAGGAGCACGCGCTGCCCCAGCTGCGGAGCTGGTTACTAGGGGCATGGCGACGACGCGAAACACATGAACGGGCGCCAAGAGCTGCGCTCTAAATGGGAACTTGCAGTTAAAAACACGAAAATAAACAGCTTAAACAGGAGACAAATCAGTCTACAAAAAAATTGAAGGCAGTAAGGAGAAAGATTGTTGATCTCCAGCCACACAGTCGGAAAACAAATATGGCAATAAAGGCATTCCCTATCCACAGGAGGAGAACGGGTTTCACACAATAGAGGCGTTTGTTCTTGCTTGAAATTCGATTAAATTAAAGAAGCATACAAAGATGTCATGCACCGTGTCCAAACACGAGAAAAGAAAAAATAAGACATCGCTGTGAACTTTGTCTCCCTGAAGGTTCAGGATCGTGTACTGAAAATAGGTAAAAAAAGCGGTCTAATCACATCTGCACTGGGCCTTCAGGAAGAGTATCCTATCTTGATTAATCAGCACAATTGTCCAGCGAATAAGCTGCTTATATGTATGGCCTTGTAAGCAAAGTGAAAAAGATTAGATATCACTTGGGTGCCCGATGGCAAACCTCTAAAGCGGAAAACAGAAAAAAAAAAAACAAATGCACTTAACGTGACATGCTTAGAATGCCTGAAGCAGAGATGTTTATTCTGCAGGCGTAAACCATATCTGCGATAGAGGATGCCAGGCTTGCATTTGATGACTTGTCTACTGTGCATTGGAGCGTAAGAAACATCCACAAAACGTTTGATATTCTTGTAGCTTACATGTCACAGTTTTCTTTCCGATATTATGTCATCGCTGTCGCAGCAATATGGGTAAAAGAAAGGAAATCGGACCTAACGTTCTCTATTGATAGCCATTGGCATTAAACGAAACGAGCACTTCCTAAAGAGGAGGAAAAATACAAGTCAATGTGAGCATCCTACGCGCGGGCGGCCTAAAGATGAAGAGCAGAGCGCAGAAAACATTGACAACGAAAATTTTTATTGGTTTGGTCATTTAAGTTTTGATGATGTTGGTCACTGCGGTTAGCTTTTAGACGAATGACAATTGCTCTGGAAAACTGTTTTATAACGCGCACTGTGCGAATGAGAAGTAGGAGTACCGGCGAGAATATATAGGAAAGAGTGGAGATAGAATAGTGTCAGGTTGAAGTTGCTGCTGGTTACAGGAGGGGTTTAGCTTCCAGCTTTTGGCGGCAATCGCTCCAAAGGGAAAGTTGCTCCAAATTGCTCCCGCGTAATACTTATTAGTTTCAATCATGGCTGCTGTCACCACATGGAGTCCGTATCGGAACCCTATAGAAAAACCCAAATAAGGCGTGATGCCTTCTTACTAAACACCGGTTTCCACCAGGCTAGGCAAAGTGCCTAAATGAACAATTGTAGAGTCCCATTATATTCATGGAAACGAACACATTTCTTTGAGCACTGTAATCTCGCCACAACCCAATGTAATGTTCTATATCCACGTACATGGCACATGTGGAATATGACGGTTACGTTGTCAGGCCTGTTTTGCGCATTTTCTCGGGTGTGCAGTAGTCAACTCTCCTGCTTAGACCGCTAAAACCATATGCAATGGAGACAACAAGGATAAAACTTGGTTCGGGTGTTGTAAGTGTAAAGAACACAACAACCCGCTTTCGTTCTGTCAGCATGATTGTCTGAGCAAATGGGCAACTGCAAAACTTCTCTTAGAGAGGGATATTCAAGTGCTATGGACATACGTGCTACAACCGTGCGACTAGAGTCTGTGTAACTGCGATAAAGTAAATTAGATTGGAATCTTGAATAAATATATTGCTTTGTTCACGCGTATATTTCAATGCCCGCGGACTGCATCCTTTATTATTATTTTAATGCATTGAACAAATATTCTTGGTTATGTCCTGGTAATACTATGCTGCTTAGCGGTCCGCTGCCTCGCTGCCTATTACACCTATGTGTGAGGTCTCCCATTGGAAATGTATTGAAAGACCAATAAACCATATAATGCAGAGTATATGTGGCGTCATTTGTAGTGAGCAACAGGGAGTGAGAGTCCGTTCTTCATGCGTCTCGCAGCACCCCTTATTTACACAAAAACTGTCCCTGTCTTTTGCCATTATTTGGTGCTCTACTTTTAAAAGAGTGGTAAAGAAATTTACATATTCCATTTATATTTATAGCGATCTGCACTTGTCTGACTACGTCAAATAAAAGATGTCTTACCTGGTCCTGTGAAAACTACCGGCTGCTTATCACATGCCTCCTCTTCGAACGCGTCTATTCACCTGCTTTTTAGTTGCCTATGGTGCGCATGGTAACTTACATGAAGCATTTTGAACAGGTGCGTGTAGGACCAGCAGCAGCAGCAGCGGTAGCGGCTTCCTGCTGCTTCTACTGCTGCTGATGATGATCCTAGTGGCTGTGTCGTGTGATGATAGTGATGATTATTGTGGGTCATAACCTGAGAAATGATAGTCATTATCATGCTCTCGTTTGCACCTGCCAGAGCAGGTGACACATGAGGCATGCCACACCAGTATATAGTGTCTAATAACATTCACTAGTGACCAATATTTATTATTCTATTGACTCTACACACTTAACTGTGAAGAAATAGCATCCACGTGGCACCAGACTGAGCCCCTTCCCAGGATGCACATCCCAATGCTAGATCCTTTCAACCTTACCTGGAACCAAGGCACGCATGGAAAGTTATATACCCTGTATCACATATGACGGTCTACCGCATTTCATCGTAATCTTAGCCGCTTTCACGACAAGGCAGAGAAGCCACACGCTTAGCTTTGCACTGGGGACTGCTGCCATATTGGAACGAGAAAAGGGAGCGTTTATGGAATATGGTATCAATACTGTAATGTGCAGCGTACGTAACCGGCTTTCATTCTAGCTGCGGAAACCCAGAATCCAAGGGTCCCCAGCTTCCGCTTCTTCCTCTTTTCTTCCACCTCTTTCTCCTCCTCTTCGCTTCCGAACTTTACACTTACACTTCCCCTCGTAGTTGTAGCCCCACGGGCGAATGAGTCAGGCTGCATGGGATTTTCGAAATGTTTTGAGCTGAGCGACATGGACCACTAGTGCCATTGGTGAGAATCGCCCGCTTTAAGCGCGGCGTGTTATGAGATAGTTCAAGTCACTCAGGCGCTCCAAGATAACAAAATGGCCAGTATAGTGGCATAGAAGCTTCTGGGATTATTCTCGCTCGCACAGTGGCGTCCAAGGCCAAATTAAATGGGCAGGTGCATGACAGACACGCGGCAGTCGGCTGTCGTAACGTACCTTGGAGCGAGCCTTTGTGTCAATAAGGCGGAGACGAGCAAGGCAGCGAGCACGAAGAGCGATGACAGAAAGGTCGTCATGTAACGTGGAAGGTTGTATCCAGACAGCTGCGCGGAACGTGAGCGTAGAGGAGGTAGAATAGACTGTAGCCAGTAGTTTCATGCTGTGCGGTATTATATGCGTACGTGATAAAAGGGAACATGTCATCCAAGTTCTTATGGTGGGAATCGACGTTCATTATTAGCATGGTGGTGAGAGTGTGTCTAGTGCGTTTAACGAGGCCGTTCGTGTGAGGATGATACGGCGTTAAATGACTGAAATCAGGCAGAGTGAGGCAAAGTTCTTCAAATATGACAAGTCGTGAAATGCCACCTACGGTCACTGATTAAACTCTAACAGAACCGTGCCAAAGAATGACACACAGCAGTTATGGCTGATGGTACTGCAGCTGTCTCAGAGTAATGGGTGAGGTGGTCGACACACAAAGTGATTCCTCGGTTACCGTTGGAAGACCGTGGAAAAGGGTCCAAGAGGTTGATGCCCACTTGATGGAAAGAAGCCGTCGGAGGTGTGGCAGGTTCTAGCGGCCTCGACAGGCGTGATTTAGAGAGCTTGTAACGCTGGCCTACATAGCAGTGAATGGATTGACGCATTGTTGGCTAGAAAAATGTTTTATTTGTCCTGGGAAACGTCCTGGCAAATCCCAAATGGCCAGAAAAGGTGTCGTGCATCGTTTCAAAAAATAGAATTTGGCAATTTGTGGGAACGACGAGAAGAAAATGAGCACCTACGGGGGTGAAATGCTGCTTGTTTATTGAACCATCGCGAAGAGAAAAACAGGCATCCGGTGAATTACGAGCAGTTTTGAACAGTTTTGTCAAAGTCATGTCGTTGCGCTGTTCATTCTGGAAATGGTGAAGATCAGGAAACGGTGGCGATGTAGGCGCGAGGTAGTCTTTAGTCCTCGCCGCCAGTGGTCGGGGGCGGCAAGAGAGAGGGGCAGTCATCGTCGGCGAGTTGGCAGTCGCTGTTTTACATCACAGTAAAACTAAACTCTTCTAGGCGCAAAGCCCATCATGCAAGACGGCTGCAGATATCACAAAGATTTACAAGCCAACGGAGCGAAAGGTGGTCGTTGAGAATAGTAAAAGAATTTTGTGCAGTGTAACAGCAAAATTTTTGCACATGAAAGACAACTACATTCCAGTCTTGTTCAGTCGTTGTGTAATTGCGACTGACATAAGGTATTAAATGCTAAGCGTCACCATGGCACTGTATGAGAACTCCGCCGACGCCGGCACCCCTAGAAGGGCAGAAGGGCAGAAGTGGCGCAGCACAGGGCCCGATTCCAGAAGAAATTTCACAAGGCGGAAGGTAGTCACACTCAGCAGTCCTGTTGAATGCTGCATCCTTGTGCAAAAGTCATGTAAGGGGATAGGTGATATCAAGCCATGTCAGTGAACCTAGGAATTAAACAGCGAAAATAAGAGCATAGTCCTATAAAGCTCCAAAGTTCCAGATTTTGATGCTGTGAAGCTGGTTACAGCGTCAATCTTCTGATGATCAGGCTGAACGACATACTTATCAACCAAGAGGCTAAGGAAAAGTGTCTGGCGGTCACCGAAATAGCATTTCTTTGAGTTGAGTACGAGACCGGCTAAATGGATGCAGTCTAGAACAATGGCGAGACAATGGCGAGGCGGCTATTATGCTCGTAAAATGTCTTTCCGAATATCACATGATCCCGACAGCATAAACAAATTTGTCATTTTAGTCCGCGTAGAATGGTGTCCATTAAACGTTGAAATGTGGCAAGCGCATTTTATAACCCAAATATCATTGCGTTAAACCCATAAAGAACATTGGGTGTCACAAATGCTGTATTTTCTTTGTCGGTCGGGTGCATTGGTATCTGTCAGTAGGCTGATCTCAAATCAACCGAGGAGAAGTAGGAAGCTGCATGAAGGCAGTCGATGACATCTTCAATGTGTGGAAAGGGATACACGTATTTTTTATTCGCAACATCAAGTCGACTATAATAAATACAGAATCAAAATGTATCGTCTCTGTTTAACCAGCAAAACCAAAGCCGCCCAAGCACTTGAAGATTCGTGGATGATGCCGCGTTGAAGCATCTCACGAGCTTCTTCATCGATTAGCTGACGTTCGGTTGGTGACACGTGGTCTGATCGGAGGAACGCATCTAGTATCAGTCGCATGATGAACACTAGAAGTTGGAATCGCTGGCGGCTGGTAGAGCGACAAATCGAAAACGGACACATGCTCGGAAAGTAGATGAATCAAAATGTAGTGCTCGGTTATGGACAGAGACGGGTTTACCATGGCCTTAACTCGAGACTCTGCAGTGGAGTGTGCCTTCTTTTTATGTTCACGTGTATTTTGATGTAACCACAAAAATCGACAAACTATTCAAAATTAGCAAGTTTCATGCCACGAGGAAACACGGCTGGCTCTTCCAAATAGTTCAATGTCCACAGCGAGGTGTGGCCGTTAGTCACTGAAACCATACAACGGAGAACCAAGACACTCTTTATTGCGCAGGTGATTGCAGTAGATTCAACAACGACATCAAAATCATCGCACGATTTTCTCGATGATACAACCGGGATAAACTCGGCAGACATCGCAGACACAACTGTGTCCTTCAATAAACAAAACGCTTCTACATCAGGCGATAAACTAACCACGTGAGCTGAGATCAACGTTGTGTTTAGTAAAATGTGTCCAGGTCAGCATTTTAAAGTTGCACCACACTGCTGCAAATCCAGCCGTGTTACATTGTGACATGGAACTAACCAATTCTCTATGCCGCGAATGACTTGATTCATCAATAGAATGAGACAAAACTGAATTCTGATCGAAACGCCCGACCACCAATAACAGCTTTAGCACAGAACACACCAAGTGGTAAGAAAGCTTCACCGCCAACACCACGAAACACGACCGCTTGATTCACGCTGAATACCACTCTACGTCCCAGACGATTCTTGAAGGCTAAGCTCATAGCAGACACGATTGCCACAGTATCCAGCAATGCCATAGTGCAAATGCCATCAATGAGTACTTCAAGTCTGTTCTGCAACGTAAATGTAGACAGAGGTATTGACAAGTCGGACTCTCCAGCTGCCTAACTTTATAGGCCGCGTCACCTAGTTTCCCGAAGGTGGAGAATGGCGTCAATGAGATAGTGAGCGTCATTTTTTTTGTAGTGGTGGCGTCATACTGCGGCCGGAAGCTTGCAAGGCATTGCTCAACTAGGCTGGGTTGTAGTTGTAGCCATCCGAAGTTTATGAAATCGGTGAGTGGTTAATTGCAGTAACGAGCCGATGAAAGATTTCGTCGAGGAGCAGTAGTCTTGCGGCCGCATGCCTCATCGACGGCAGTAGCGGGATGTATGTCTGGTCATTCCACAGCACCCGCACGCAGGTGGCGGGCGCCACCGGTCAGCGGTGAAGTGCATGCAAACTTCATCAGGTTGGAAATCGTTGGCGAACGACTCCACCTGTGCCGGTGATTTTTCGTTCCAAGCGCTGCTGGGAAGACCGCATACTTTATGCGGTCTTCAAAGTTGTGTGCAGTGCGAGCGGGAGTCCAAGAAGCAGGTGGTATCACAGGCTATGGCTGCAGCGCGTAGCCTTCATATTGGTATTGATCTCGGAAGAGAGTCCTGGTTTCGAAGCACGTCTTCTCGGACGATCCGGCGCATCAAACGAGCCATTGACTCGGGAGCACCAACACCTACACTTGCCACGGAAGTTACATTGGCCAGCGGGCCAAATGTAGGGGCGATACGACGAAGCGTAAGGGTTTCAAAAGTGCGGCAGTGCCTGATCATGTTAGCGGTTAAGTTCAAATTATTTTTGCTAATCAGGAATGTACATACATCTTCAGCGGTGCCTTTCAGAAAATATCTAGCTTTATCTTCTTTAGACATTTGTTTGTTTACCACTTTGTGAAGCTTAAACATTGCCTCAATGATTTTGGTATAAGTCGCATCAGGTATTGGGCTCGCTGGAGCAACGTTTGCTCTGTACGTTTCTTCTTTGTAGCTGCTCCTTGAAGCCCTTCTTTATTTCTTCCGTCAAATAGTCCCAGCTAATCAGTGTCTTGATCGTTGTGTAACGAGATTAGTGCGCTGGGTTTTAGCTAGTTTTACAGTGGGGTCAAATCCATTGTATCGGCTCATCCGCCCGTAATGTATGACCTACGCATCAACATCCCCGTCAGATTTCCCAGTGAAGGTGCTGGCCTCGCGATGATACTGCCACTTGCTCACCATTGCTGACTTTAACTGGGCGTTACCTTGTTTGGCCATATTCAAGGGCAGTGGAGGTAAGACCAGGAGTCGTGGTCTGCGTCGAAAGTGAGAAGGATCCGTCTTGGGCTTACGCACACTATCCACTAAACTCTGAAGTGCGGCAGTGCGGTATGACCTTGCTTTCCTTCCACTTCTGGTTGAACTCCAGGTGTGTTTGGTACACCGAGATACTCTTCATAGTCTCATAGTCTCTTCATACTCTTCATAGTCTCCACACCGGAAGGACGAAACATCATCGACAAGGCAGAACAGCACCTAGTAACTGCTCGGATACGGGAGTGCCGCACAGTGATCAAGCAAAAAGAAACCGACGCGTTTTTTGCTCGTCGACAGCTCGAGCACAGGATGCCCAAGCTCCTAACACCCATTGAGGCCTTCGCCCAGGAGGCAGCAGCTTCCGAAGCCAAAAAACACCGCACCAAGCAAATGAAGAAGCTGGCAGAATTACAACCTCGACCTGACAACGCCCCTACTGACCATTCAAACATGGTCACGAACCTGTCTTCCAGAAATCTAACACCCGCCGAAACTTCAATTCTGGCCAAGGGACACAAATTCAATATTCAGGCTCACGGACCTCCTCTCCCGAAAATTGTATCTGCTCTTGAAGACTGCCTCCAACAGCTGAAAACAGGTCCTCGAGAAGAAGTCAGGCTCAAGACAGTCGGAGTACTGAAAGGTCTGCATTCACGCCGAAAAGAAGAGAATCTACCACGGGATGAACGGCAGGCGCTCAAAGACCTCCAGAGAGACACGACCATCGTAATCCTCCCAGCGGACAAAGGCAACACAACAATCGTTCTGAACAGACAGGACTATGACGAGAAAATTCCTTCTCTACTCAACAGTCAAGAATACGAAAAATTGAAGAAGGACCCCACAACAAAAACCCAGGCAAAATTGAACAAGGTGTTAAAAGAAGTTTTCAAAAACCTCCCAAACCACCGAAACCTCTACCTGCAGTTATCGTGCACCAACGGATCAGCCCCAGCCTTCTACGGTCTTCCTGAAGTCCATAAACCTGGGACTCCTCTACGTCAAATTGTCGACTTCCGTTTCTCCCCCCTCCGTTCGTTGTCGGAATACCTGCACAAGCTCATAACACCAATCACGGGAAAAACCGCGACTCACGTCCGACACGCCGGGCATTTCATCGAACTCGTATCCCAGGTGAGCCTTGAGGCCGACGAGTGCCTTGTTTCGTTTGACGTGGTGTCCCTTTTCACAAATGTCCCTGTAAATCTCGCGTTGGCCGCCACTCGAGAAGCCCTACAACGCGTCGATGCACTCAGCGCACGAACCCCACTCAGTGTAGACGAGGTATGCCGCCTTCTGGAACTATGCTTATCAAATACATACTTCTCATGCCGAGGAGAATTCTACAAACAAGTTAAGGGAACACCAACGGGTGCCTCCATCTCTGTCGCTATGGCGGATATAACTATGCAGCACATCGAAGAACGAGCTCTCAACTCTTTCCGCCCACCGCCAAAAATTTGTCTGAGATATGTCGATGACTGTTTCTCAATTATTAAGAAATCTGAAGTCCAAAATTTCCTCTCTCATCTAGATTCCATACAACCGGAGATTCAGTTCACCCTAGAAATGGAGAAACGAGGCGCCCTGCCGTTTTTGGACGTTCTGGTGACCCGAAAAAACAACCGTCTGCGATTCTCCGTATACCGAAAACCCACCCACACAGGGCGATATCTGCATTTCACTTCAAACCACCCGACAAGCCATAAAGCGTCAGTTGTGAAGACCTTATTACAAAAAGTGGAAACACATTGCACCACAGAGCCCGACAAAGCAAACGAAAAACGCTTAATATTCAAGGAACTAACCATGAACGGCTACCCAAAAAATTTATCCGGAAAATCATTCGCCGCCAAAAACGCAATGACAGGCCCCGGGAAGAAAATAACCTGCAGCAAACAACTACACCTCAAAAGTACGTCACTGTCCCCTATGTCCGAGGCACCAGCGAAACCATCGCACGTATTCTAAGAAAAGAGGGAATTCGAGTGGCGCACAAGCCTTCAAACACTTTGGGGAGCCTGCTGCCCTTCTCCAAAGATCGACCACCAAGAGAAAGAGCCCAAGGCATTGTCTACAAAATTCCCTGCGCCGACTGTGATGCTAGCTACATTGGCGAAACAAAAAACCTAAAAGAAAGAATTCGGCAACACAAGAACGATGTACGAAATTTTTCAAGAGAACGCAACCCCATAGCTGAACATTCAGAAGATTCCGACCACAGAATAAATTTCGAACAAACGTTCATCTTGGAGACCGAGACCAATTACCGCAAAAGACGCCTCCTCAAGTCATGGCACATACAGTCGACCGCAAATGACATCAACCGGACAATAGGCACCCTCCCTGCTGTATACTTGCAAGGTCTTCGCTCTCTCCTGGCCACTTCACAGAAGAAAAGAAAAAAGTCGCCAGCGAGCACACCTGCACCTGCGGCACACTCACTCGTCTAAACCCCCCTCCTTCCTTCTCAT
>JAJIZL010046841.1:0-14300 GCA_023969395.1 Amblyomma maculatum | reverse complement strand
CCCCCCCGACCATTCCTTTACTTATAGCTGTACGCAGCCCCGCGTCATGCACCCCTGAAGAAGGAGCCGAGCCGGCTCCGAAACGTCGGGTTTTATAAAATAAAAGTATTGGTTGGAAAAATTTCATGTTTTATTTAGTTATCAACCCAACCAGACAGGCAAATCTGTCGAAATGTTTAGCTTTCGAACTGAAGGTTGTACAATCCCATGCACCTACATGTAGTTATGACCACCAGGCAGTTGAAAGCTTCTACGAAGATCTAGAATCGCAATGCGTGCGAAAAGTGAAGACGCAGTATACTGTACTAATGGGCGACTTCAGTGACAAGGTAGGGAAAAAGCAGGCAGGAGACCAGGCAGTAGGTGACTATGGCATTGGTTCTAGGAATAGTAGGGGGGAGTTACTAGTTGAGTTTGCAGAGCGCAGTAACTTAAGAATCATGAATACCTTCTTCAGCAAACGGAAGAACCGGAAATGGACATGGAAAGGTCCTAACGGGGAGACTAACAATGAAATTGACTTCATAATGTGTTGAACCCCGCCAATATGCAAGATGTACAGGTAATCTGTAAAATGCGATGCAATGACCACAGGATGGCGAGGTCCCGAATTAGCCTAAATCTGAAGAAGGAACGCAACAGATTAGCAAGAAAGAAACCCATCAACGAATTAGCGGTGAGGGGGAGGGCAGAAGAGTTCAGGATCTCGCTACAGAATAGATATTCAGCTCTAAACGAGGATTGCGACATTACCCTAGAAGCAATGAACAAAAATTTCAGAGATATCATTACTGAATGTGCGGTAGAAGTAGGCGGTAGGATAGTTAGAGAGGATACCGGTAAGCTGTCTAAGGAGACGAAAGATTTGATTAAGAAACGCCAGAGAATGAAAACTTCCAATCCAACAGACCAGATTGAATAAGCCGAGATCAAAGCTAATCAATAAGCCCAAGGTTGCCGATATAAGGAAGTATAACATGGGTAAAATTGAGAATGCTGTAAAGAACGGGGGAAGCCTTAAAGCGGTGAAGAAGAAATTGGGCATAGGCAAAAACCAGATATATGCGATAAGGGACAAGGAGGGCAACGTCATCACGAATATGGGCAAGATAGTCAAAGTAGCCGAGGAGTTCTGTACAGATCTCTACAGTAGCCAAAGTAGTCAGGACCGTCATGAGATTGGCGGTAGGGGAAAACAGTTGGGCGTTCCACCAGTGACGAAGGATGAGGTCAAGAAAGCATTAGAAACTATGCAAAGGGGGAAATCAGCTGCAGAGGATCAGATAACTACAGATTTGCTGAAGGACGGGGGGGATATCGTGTTAGAAAAGCTGGCCACCCTGTATACGCAGTGCCTGATGTCATCGATGGCACCGGAACCATGGAAGAATGCAAATATTTTCCTCATTCATAAGAAAGGGGACTCTAAGGATCTTAACAATTACAGACCAATCAGCTTACTGTCTGTTACGCATGAGGTATTTACTAAGGTAATCGCTAATAGAATCAGGACAACCTTAGACTGCAATCAAGCAAAGGATCAAATAGGTTTTCGGAAACGGTACTCTACTATCGATCATACCCATACCATCAATCAGGTGATAGAAAAATGCTCGGAATAAAACCAGCCCTTATACATAGCACTCATTCATTACGAAAAAACGTTTTCACTCAGTTGAAACCTCGACGCTGATGCAGGCATTGCGAAATCAGGGTGTAGACGAGTCGTGCGTGAAAGTGCTGGAAGATATATACAGTGGCTGCACAGCAACCATAGTTCTGCAGAAAAAAATAAAAAATATTCCCATAAAGAAAGGTGTTAGGCAAGGAGACACAATCTTTCCAGTACTATTCACAGCTTGCTTAGAGGAAGTATTCAGAGACTTGGAATGGGAGCAGTTAGGGATAAGGGTAGATGGAGAATGCCTCAGTAATCTGCGAATTGCTGATGACATTGCCTTGCTAGCACCTCGGGGGATGAACTGCAAATAATGATTGATGACCTAGACAGGAAAAGTAGAAAGGTAGGCTTGAAAATCAATATGCAGAAGACGAAGGTAATGTTCAACAGCCTCGGAAAGGAACAGCAGTTTACATTAGGTAGGGAAGTACTGGAAGTAGTAGGCAAATATATCTACTTAGGACAGGTAGTAACCGCAGATCCGCACGATGTAAATGAAATAAGAAGAATAAGATTGGGATGCAGCGCATTTGGCAAGCATTCACAAATTATGACTTGCAGCTTACCGGTATCGCTAAATAGGAAAGTATAAGCAGTTGCATCGTACCTGTACTCACGTATGGGGCTGAAACGTGGAGGCTAACCAAGAGAGTTCTACTTAAGTTGAGGACAACAAGAAGGCTATTGAACGGAAAATGATAGGGGTAACATTAAGAGATAGGAAGCGTGCAGAGTGGGTCAGAGAAATAACTCAGGTTACCGACATTCTAGTGGAAATTAAGAAGAAGAAATTGGCATGGGCAGGAGATGTAGTGCGAAGAGAGGGTAACCGGTGGTCGCTCAGGGTAACAAACTGGATTCCAAGGGAAGGAAAGCGTAGCAATGGCGGCAGAAAGTTAAGTAGTCGGATGAGGTTAAGAAGTTCGCAGGGGTCAAGTGGATGCAGCTAGAACAGAACCGGGTTAAGTGGAGAAATATGGGAGAGGCCTTCGCCCTGCAGTGGGTATAGTATGGCTGATGATGGTGATGATGATGATGTTTTTCAGGTTTCTGTTGACCCATTCTGTAATGTTGGCCTGAGGGTGGTAGGGCATAGTCTTTTTGTGTTGCACGCCAAGAGCTTTGCCGATGCCAGCAAATATCCTGCCCGTAATATATGTCGCATTATGAGTGGTTAGCGGCGCCGGGAAGCCGAACCGAGTGAGTACGTCTAGTAGTTTATCTCAGATTACCTTTGAGTCCAGCTGCCGTAGCGGGTATATTTCTGCCCATTTAGAACAAAATAGTGACCACTAGCAAGTAGCGATTTCTTTTCTCAGATATCGGATAACGGCCGGTTACGTCGCAGGCAACAATTTCCCACGGGTAGCGGCTCTCCACACTTTGCAAGAAGCCCGGTGTTTACCTCCCATTGCTTTCGCTGTATGGCTTGTAAGACAGGTATGGTCGTATGTCACGAAGTCGTTTCTCATGCGGTGCCAAATCACGATGCGACTCAACTTTTCATATGTTTTCTTTCCATCGCTGTGACCTGCAAGGCGTGTGTCGTGAAAATACTCAAAAATGAGCTTTCGAAGGCTCTTCGGTACGACAACACGAAATGGGGGCTCACCACCATCTGTGTCGGCAGCGGGTATATATATATAAGGAGAAGTCGACCCTCTGCTTCCAGGTAGCAGTCAAAGCTGCCTGTAGGCGCTGTGCTTCCTGCAGGGTTGGCGCTGTCCATGCCTTTTCGTATCTGAATGCCCTGAGGATCGCTTAGTTGAGCTTCGAACAGCTGTTGCCTCGAACAGCTTCTGCGATCACCAGGACGTGTCGTGCTTGTTCACGATCTGCAGGTAACGGAGCTCGTGATCGGGCAACGGCTGCCTTGTTGAAGGTGTCTTTCTTGTACTCCATCCTGTAATTATATTTCTGAAGAGCGAGCGCCCAGCGGGCTAGACGTCCGGCTGGGTTTTGCAGCTTTGACAACCAAGACAGTGCCCTATGATCGGTCTATATTGTAAACTCAGCCCCATCCAAATACATGTTCAACTTTTTAGCGCAAATACAATTGCCAAGCACTCTTTCTCTGTTACCGTGTAGTTTTACTCCGGCGATGAGAGAGTACGACTTGCAAATGCCAAGGCGCAAAACTTCCCTTCGTCATCCTGAAGCAAAACAGCACCTATTCCATACTCACTCGCATCAGTCTGCACGGTAAAGGGCCGGTTTAGTTCCGGGAGCCATAGACGAGCAGTATCGGCGATAGCTATTGACAGTGCCTTAAACGATCCCTGCTCCGTGCCTGTCCAGAACCAACGGGCACCTTTCCGGATAAGCTGATGAGGGGGTCTTGCCAGGTCCGCGCAGTTTGGAATGAAGTGATGGTAGAAACCCACCATGCCCAATAACCGCTGCAGGCTCTTGACCTTTGTTGGTGATGGCAGCTGCAATATGGCCTGCAGTTTCTCCTCGTCAGGCCGGACTGTGCCCTGTTCAACAATGAAACCAAGCAGGCTGATTCTGCGTGAAACCGACTGCACTTTGCGGGGGTTAATGGTGATGCCTGTGGCCTGCATCCGTTGCAGAACAGTAATTAAATGGATCAGATATTCATCTAGGCTTTCTGAAAACACCACGAAATCATCCTTGTATGCCATTGCATAGTTGAATTTCGCGTCTCCTAGCACTATATTCATCACGCGCTGAAAGGTAGCAGGTGAATTGCATAAGCCGAAAGGCAGTCGAACAAGACTCGAATAATCCCCGATGGCAAGTGAATGCTGTTTTTTTTCTATGTCACTCGGGTCAATCGGCATCTGCAGAAAATGCCTGCTACAGTCCAGAGTAGTGAAGAATTATTCTGATCCAAGCGTATACATAGCAGAGTCGCCTGACGGAAAAGGGTACGAATCTTTGACTGTTACTGCGTTCAGCCGCTGATTGTTGACATATAAGCATGCTGTGCCATCTTTCTTAGGCGCAAGAACAACGCGAAAAGCCAAAGGGCTCTTTGAGACTCTCACTGCACCGGTAGCGACCATTTCTGCCGATGTCAACCCTGTGCGTCAGCACGTTAGCTTTTCCACGAGCCTCCGTGAATATGGTAGCGAAGGGCTCACGTGTCGACTGGATTCTCGATCTTTCCGTCTGTTACACTGTAAAAGTCTGCAGGACAGTGAGAACACTTTTTTGCCACTCCGACTGAGGGGGATCCGCAACCAGATTTCAGTGATGCTCTGTTATCTTTGTAATGAGCTTGAGTGGTTCGGCATTAATGCCTAATCGGTAGCTGCCTGAATATAGGTCAACAATGATTCCTGCATTCGAGATGAAGTTACGGCCCAAAATTACCGGACAAGAGAGTCCACGAAGATGCAGAAAGCGCCGTCTTATTTTGCGACTATTCACTGTAACTGTTAGACGTGCTAGAGAGGTTGCCGATTCTATCTGTGGCGACACCATCCGAAGCTTTGTGGTCAGTTCTCGTAACTGCAAATGTCTTGCATCGCATGCTCGCTTGACCTTATCGCCAAAAACAAACAGCCGAACCTGTGTCCAGTAGAGCGGGAACTTCCATCCCCGCTATTTTGACAGCCACCAACAGTGCATTATCAGGGCGGGCATACTGGAGGCGGAAAGTAGACAGCAAATCGCTTACTGTTTGGTCCTTGATGTCCTGGGGCCGTGTTTCACGCTCCAAGGGGCCGCCAGTCACCTCTGGCGCCGCGGCTGTCTGGGCTAGAGGAAACGACCTCCTTCCCCGTCTCTTGCGTCGCTTAGGCTGATGTCTGCATCAGCCCCGCACCCTGGCCACCAGGTGATGAGACGACCAAAACATTAGGCTTCATGCTGGCCATGTTCCTTCATCCGCATTGTAGAAGGCGGCCGCCGGAGGAGGCCCATGCAGGCCTGTTACTCTCGGCAGTCAGCCAGTCCGCGGAGGAGGCCTGGTCCGGCCTGTCACCCCTTGCACTCGGCCAGTTACCGGAGGAGGCCCGGTCCGGCGTTCCACCCCTTGCACTCGGCCAGTCACCGGAGGAAGCCCGGTCCGGCCTGCAACCCCCTGCAGTCGGCCAGTCGCCGGAGGAGGCTTGGTCCGACCTGCACCCCCAGCAGTCGGCCAGTCACCGGAAGAGGCCCGGTCCGGCCTGCCACCCCCTGCGGTCGGCTCAGTACAGTAGGAGGCCCGATCTGGCCTGCCACCCCTTGCTGTCGGCTCGGCACAGGAGAAGGCCCGGTCTGGCCTGCGAGCCCCTGCAGTCGGCTCGGTACAGGAGGAGGCCTGGTCTGGCCTGCCAGCCCGTGCGTTCGGCTCAGTACAGGGGGAGGCCCGGCCTGGTCCGACCCCTGCAGTCGGCTCGGTACAGGAGGAGGCGCACCAGGGATTGTGACCTCGTGGAAGTCGCCTGCACCCGTACAGCAGCTAGGGGCCACCACGCTGTGGGCTGCCGATGATCTGAGCCATGCACAGGACGGTAGGAGGCAAGTCTCCGCTGGGGAGGTGGCTTGTAGTCGAGCTCCGCCAGAAAAAATGCCTCGATGAGGGAGGCCTCCCTGGCCATGTCCTCAAAGTTCATGAACTGGCGGCACCGGATGTATGGCTGGTACCTCGGATGACACCGATGTATAGCATGAGCCATCTTCTCTGGTTCCGGAGCTCCAGGATCTGCCCGGTCATGTAGCTATTGAAAGCGGCGCAAAAACTCGAACAAGCCCTCGTTTTCGCCATGCATCCTGGCACAAATCTCATCCTTGATGCGGATGACGCAGTCAGGTTGCAAAACCTCTTCCCGAAAACGCTGTACAGACTTGTTTTGTTGTGAATGGCCGCTGAATACGCCTCCAGGTTGCTGCGGTACCTATTAAAGCTACAGGAATCACACGTGTGACCAGAGCACGGTCCGAAATTGCAATTGCCATGTGATAGCAATCGAGTTCATGAAGAAAATCGCAAACAGATTTCTTGTCAGCGTATCCTTCCAACCTCGGCAAGGACAAATTCAGCTGCAGATTGTTATCGCGATACAAAGGAGTGGGCGTTAACGAAACTGGTTCGCTTCCCATCATTTCTCTGAAATGTGCCTTTGATGCAAGTAGTTTGAACAGTGGGCCAATAATTCCGCATTCAAAATCCGACGGCTCTCTTTACCGGTCTCCTAATTGCTCATGCATAAAAGCCGTATGGATGGGAGGTGGAAATTCAGCTTTGAACTGGGCGCTTGCGCCAGGTAAGTTGAGATCATCCGCTATAGCTACGCACGAAAACATGGAATGTTCTCACTGAAGTTGCGACTCTCGCGGGGCAAACCAAAGCTCAAGCAAAAATCACGTTGGGCGCCAGATGAAGGTCTCGCCTTCATAAAAACGGGTCCACAAGCCATAGTTTCGCCCGACGAGTGACAAATCCAGTCTCTTAAAAACACCAGTTTATTCCTGATAAACGAAAAAGCAAAACAAAGAAACATCAGGCACTACAGCGCTGAGAACAGCTTGTTCATAGAACAGCCAATAGAACACCAACGGAAAGCGGGAAGAATGTCAGGATTTTACCGCGGCGAGACAAAACACATGGCGGAGAGAATAAAAGGAGCAATAGGGTCAAAGCGCTAACGGCCGCACAAGAAACAGTGCTCCTCGCGTGACAACAACACACGAATACGCCTCGGCCGTTTCTGCAGGCACTGCTTCCATCTTCGTGTCGGCAACCTTCTTTCAGTCGTCCGTGCACACTCTGCTGGCACATGAAGCTCGCCGGCTGGCCCGCGCCGGCCTCTCCGCCCGGGCAAAGAAAGCCCCGTACCTTGCTTCCGACGCGCTTATCTTCCCTCGTCTTACGCCGCTAACATCCCGCCCCCACGTTTATCTCTGCTCGCCCTTGCGCACTTGCGTTCTCCGCGCAAACAACACAAACAGGAAAACGCGCGAGCGGTTTAAAAGACCTAAAGGGCTGCGGAGCCACACAACGTTTACATGCCGAGTATGAAACCAGGTTTTCATTCTCCGTTGGTGAAACCGAGAATCCTAGGCTCACCAGCTTTAACATCTTCCTCCCCTCTTCTACCTGTTTCTGTTCTTCGCTTCCGAACTTTAACTCCGCATGTAACGATATATAATCACTCCATCCATCTTCCAAAAACATTACCTTCTATTTCTCAGTAAAACGTTCCGACACCACCTTCCATCGAGTGGAAATTTTCGCTAGCTACAGTACCGCGTAATAGCGTTGCTCTTCGCACGTTTGGGAATAAATATGCCAACTCACTATGTGCCGTGCAACAGCCACATTAAAAAAATGGCTGTAGCATATTTTTTTTTCTCCAATATGCTGAATCTGGATCATTTGCATAAAGCTTTCAACTGGTGTTTTGTATTCTTTGTTTCGAGCATATTTTATAATAAAGATGCGTTATCTCTATGTACAATGAAACTTGGTGCAAGTCTATTTGGATAATCACTCTTTCAAAGAAGGAAGCGTAAAAAGAACACATGACCACTAATGGGAAGTAGTGTACTCGTTTGCTCAGTGGTCGTGTTTACTGCACTGCCTTCATTACAAGCATTGTGAACTTGGCGACCGAGCTTTATTGGCACAGCCAACAATGGCCTCGCAGAACGAACCCACAGCAAGTTGATGATCATGATTCTCAAATTAGGATAACGTTCTATGAAGCGAATGGTGGTGGTGAGTAAACACCGATGTGGATGAAGTTCACAGGTTCTCACACTTTTTCTCCTCGACGAAAGCGGTCATCCTGGTGGCCTGGAATTAAAGAGAAGGACTGCGTTCGAAGGGCTTAAGTCGAGACACGTGTACAATCTCAGTTCTACGCCAGTCGTTGAGAGGAGACACGGGGCTACGCGATAGTCACCGGGGAAGTTTTTTCGAACAGTGTGTATGGACCAATGAAGCGGCTTAGACGTTTGCAGACAAGCCTGGTGTGCGTGTAGGCGTCCGGAGCAAGGCGTAATCACCGGGATTGAACAGTGGGCAATGCGTGAAGTGAACTGTTCATAGGAAGGTGTGTTAGAGAGAACAGGTGCAGAGAAGAAGTAAGCCTCCAGGCAGAATGTAGAGGAACGATGCAATACCAGGAAGAAAGCTGAGTAGCTGGTCATGCCTTGAACTGCAGTGTTGTATGCGAATGTGACAAATGGAAGCAAATAATCCCAGTTACTGTGATAAGGGTTGATGTACATGGATAGTATAGCGGACAGAGTGCGATGAAAGGGTTCGGGGAGACCATTCGTTTGCTGGTGGTAGCGGATGTGGTTTTGTGAACAATGTTTGCAGCATGAAGAACTTTGGCCATGATTGCACTAAGGAAAGGTTTATTGCTTTCGGACAGGGGAGGACGAGGAGTTCCGTTTCGCAGAATAATGTCTTGGAGGAAAAAGCTTGCTGTCTCCGCAGCGGAACCAGACAGTATAGCGGCGGTATCGGCATACCGGGTGAGGTGATCCACAGCTGTTACGATCCAACGATTTCCAGCCGCGATCAGCGGTAGATCGCCGTATAGATCAATGCCTACAACTTCGAAAGCTGTGAAAGGGCAGGAAAAAAAGGGGCTGATGTAGGTTCCTGGGGGTGATGTCTATCGTTTACGGCGTTGACATGGCATACAAGAGGCAATGTACTTGGCAACCCTCGTTGAGAGACCAGGCCAGAAAAAGCTGCTCTTCAATCTGTTGTAGGTGTTATGGTGGCCAAGGTGACCAGCAGTGGGGTTGTCATGGAAGGCATGCGAGATCTGATGGCGAAGAAAGTGGGAAACAAGGGGTACCTATTGTTGGCCGAAAGGGTGGCGATTATGCTAGTAGAGCAGTCAATCCTTCATTTTAAAGTTGTCACATTTACGGCGCAGTGGAGAATTAGGCTGTAGCGAAGTACTCTTGAGCCGGTTGATTAGCGCGCGGCAGTACGAGCCCGCTTGCTGAGCAGAAGCCAGATCATATTGGATGTCGGACAAGGCGGTAATCGACGCGGTATGCACATTCTGATTGGCAACTGATTTTAGTTTTTATATCTGGGAGGCAAATTTGGCTTTATACTTTGACTTACACGACGATGGATCTTTATGAACAAAATACCTGGAGCTTCAAATTCCTTCCAATGCCTTAACTCCTTTTCGTACTGTACCGTCGAGGAACGCAGGTAGGCCATGGCAAGCCGTGAGCATGGGGAACAACCCGACGTAGGTTTATTTAGCAATCGCATATATACCGCAACTGATAGAGGGTGTGCTTCCTGTGCGCTGAATACACCTTGTTGGCGTCACGTGCTTTATCGACGCATGGATCGTGCCACGTTTGATATGATACATCCTCCCTTGTTTACTAAGGCAATCATACACATCACACTGTTGAAGAGACCCAAACTGTTCGGAGCACAGACTATGGCACCTGTACAAAGTTCCGGTCTTTAGCGGCCTTCGTGGTCGCAATGACTTTCTTGGAGCAGGTTAAGGTTTATTATGCTGGGGGACGCTGACAGTTACTTTTTCTGTGATGTGCCTGCTTTCAGGGGTTGTCGGAAGCTCGGCGGCATTGTGGCTGCATGGCGCTGAAGTGGAACTTTGATCCCCTTCCTGGCTGGCATCGGAAACGATGTCCCAAGAGCTTCTTCGAAAAACCTCTTTTGTCTGCAGTAGGTGCCGTCGATTGCGCCTTAGGATTGTTCTGTCTTCTGTAATGACTTGGTACGATCTAGGATACCTTAAAGTTTGAAGAACCCGTGCTTTTGTTGCCCATGCCCCTTTCTTGACGCGAATAACGTCTCCAGGGTTAAGCGCCAGAAGTCGGCTAGAACGACTTGTCTGTCGACGCTTCTGCACGTTGCGAACCGGGCGCGGCCGCACATCAGTCAACGTTGTTCGTAATCTCCTCCATTGTAGCATTTCGCCAGGTGCCGGCCCGGATTCCAAAGACGTAGCCCTGTAGGCAAGGAGACCCAGCCAAATGTCTTGGTTCAATGCACTAGTTTTTTTTTTAATTCGTTTAACTACTTGAACCCCCTTTTCTGCCAAATCATTGGATTGGGGGTAAGTCGGACTGGAAGTTATATGGATGAAATCGTAAGAGCGGTCAAAAGATGCAAAATTGTAGTTTGCAAACTGTGGGCCATTGCCCGAGCGGACTTCAACTGGTATACCATACCTAGCAAAAATCGCTCTTGTTGCTTCAATGACGGCTTTTGAGGACATGTCCTTGAGCAACTCAACTTCCGGAAAGTTAGATAGAGCATCGTAGACGCACAGGCATGCCCATCGACTATGCTGAAAGATGTCAATACCAACACGATACCATGGGTCTTCAGGCGTTGGGCGCATCAACAAGGGTTCTGGAGGCTGTTGGTAGGCATGCACCTTGCAGAGAGAGCATGCCCGAGCGAAAGCTTCTATGTCTGAGCTGATCCCTGGCCAGAACACAGGATGCCTTTCCCTTTCTTTGCATTTGTTGACGCCCAGGTGTCCCTGATGAATTCATTTCCAGCATTTCTGTTTTCAAGCTGTTTGGAATGACCACTTTGCGCCCCTTTAACAAACCACGCTTCACTTGGGAAACCTCTCCTTCAAGTGACTTCCATCGGCCTGCAAGCGCTCTTCCTGCCTCTAAGTTCGTAAGTACTTGCTTTAGTTCGTCGTCATGGTTAGCTTCTTCTGCTAACCTCTTCCAGGAATTGTCGGTGACGAGGGAAGAAACAGCACTTACGCGTGTACTTTCACGTCGTCGTTTATATCGTTGATTATCCTTGATCCTGTTGCTGCCCGCGACAGCACGTCAGCCAGCAGAAGTGTTTTGCCTGAAATGAATTTCACTTGTACGACATAGCGAAGGAGGCGCGCAAAGAACCGCTGTAGCCTCCGGGGCATGTCCCCGATAGCCTTCTGCGATATAGCTATCAAAGGATGATGATTCGTTTCAGCAATCACCCTACAACCGTATGTCAAGTGATCAAACTTTTCACAACCGTACACCACAGTCATTACCTCCTTCTCAATTTACGAGTAACGCTGCTCAGGCTCCGTAAGGGCACGGGATACGTACGCAACCGGCTTCCATGCGTTACTGCGGTCCTGCAACCCCGCGGCGCCGATTCCATTTTGTGACGCGTCACAGGACACTTTCGCTGCTTTTTTCGGGTCGAACACAGCTAGTAGAGGCTCGTTACTTAGACTATCGCATAGCTGCATCCATGCTTGCGCATGATTTGACAACCAGTCAAAGACAGCATTTTGCTTGATAAGACTTCTGAGGAGCGTTGTCCTCTGCGCTAATGAAGGCATACACTTGCTGAAGTAATTGACGACAACAAGCATTCTTTGAACTGCCTGCTTGTCAGTCGGTTCTGGCACTTGCAGTATGCACTTTATCAGTTACGGACTAGGTCTCATGCCTTCCTTATTGATCACGTCACCCAGAAACTCGATCTTGTCTACGCCAGCACAACACTTATCTGGGTTAAATGTCAGCCCTGCGCGTTCTGCCGCTAGCAGCACCGACTTCAGGTGCGTGTCATGATCTTGCCGCTATGGCCTCCATACCAGTACGTCATCAACGTACACTCTGACACCTGGAAAGCCCTCAAAAATTTTATTCAGTGTTTTTTGGAACACTTCCGACGCGGGTGATATCCCGAAGGGTAAGTGTAGAAATTTGTAGCGACCAAATGGCATGAGAAAGGTGCAGATTCGAGATGTTGCATCATCCAATGGAATTTGGTGGAAACCATTTTTTGCATCAAGGCGCGTGCACACTGTTGCACCGGACAACTCTGCTTCTATTGCCTCCCGGCGAGGCATTGTATAATGTTCTCTCTTGATGCAATGATAAATTTTCCTGAGTTCGATGCACAACCGCAATTTCCCGTCTTTTGTACGGATAATAACCAAGGGGATTACCCAATCCGTGGGCTCAGGCACTTTGGCTATGATCCCTGCGGTCTCCATGTGACCCAGATCACCTCGGAGGGGATCCTGGAGTGCGAGTGGCACATGTCGGGCTGGTTGTACTGTTGGTGTGGAGTCATCACGCAGGACCCTCCAGAGTCCCTTTGAACGCAGCCGGTTCCTGTGAATAGATGATGAAACTGTTTTGGAATTTCCTCAGAACTGTTTCGAAATACCTTATGTACGCGCGATAGAAATCCGAGACTTTCGTTGGCCTAGGATGGCTTGATGGCCTTTGCGTACTACGAAGAAGTCAAGGATCGTACACCGGTCGGAGTGCTACCTCCGTTCGAACGACACCGGCATGTTTGATCAGACCCCCGCCGTAGGCACGCAGCAGAGCACTGGTTTGGTTCAGGGGCAGCTTCGGCAGAATTTTCTGATAGCATTTCAAGGGCAGCAGGTTGCTCGTGCTCCTGTATCGACTTGGAGAGCTGGGCTCGTACTGTCCAGACGAGTTGGTTTGTCGCGCTTCTTGACGACGCGTCGAAAATGTTATCCTCAGAGCCCTCTAGCTCACTTACATAAGCAAAACCTTTGCAGAATGTAGCAAAATAGTTCAGCCTTTGATATTTTTTTCATATGCAGGACAGCTCTTTGGCGTGTTGCTGCGTCCACACATAATACATTTGTAAAGCCTGACGGCTTAAAATTCCCTTCCGCACAACATCCATTGGGCTTTCATGCCATGCCAAACCTTCTGTTGGGTCGCTGCTACTTCCTCTAATTTAGCCACTTGCTCAGCTTCTGTAACGTCAGCTGGTTGACCTGCAGCAGTTTTTCTCGAGCTTTCTGGTCAGCGATTCCATTAACAACCTGCCACGTAATCACTCAATTTCTCTGGGAACCGAAATTGCATACACTTGCCTGCTTTTTCAGGTCTCGAAGAAACGTTTTGCAGGCATCACCAGGGGCCTGGACTCTCGTGCGGAACATCTAGCGTTCATTTACCTCGTTCAGCTGAGCTGAGCAGTATGCGTCAAATTTTTGCACGCCGTTTGAGTAGTTGCTCTTGCTTTCCTTCTCGCCGAGGCTGAACGTGTTCAATATCTCGATGGCTTCGTCGACCACAACACTCAGTAAAAGCGCTGTCTTCGCCAATTCCGTGCGCGGCTTGTCGACTATTAATGTGGTCAAGAAATATTCAAACCTTTGTTTGAATGCTTGCCAGTTCTTCGCAATATTCTCATCAGTCCTCAGCAGCCCCGCTGGCTTCAGGAAGTCCATTGCAATGGAAATCTTCGGTTTACCAAGACAGGCGTCGACTGCAATCCCACCTCTGACATCTTGTCTTGACGAGGAACGCAGACAGGACATGGTAGGTGTGGGGGCTGAGCGGGGGAAAGGTCTTCCGCCCCGCTCCTACTCCGCGGATGCAGCGTTCTCGCCAGCGACCCGCGGAGGGGAAAAAGGGACGAAGGATGGAGAAGACACAGCGTTAATAATCCAATGCTATTCGTTTCACTTGCAAATAATACAGAGCATGCGGCTAGCTATACATCAGCAAGGTTTTCCTTGAAATGGCAAGGCTACGAAAGAAAGACTTTTGACTCACCGTCTGGGTAATGGGGGTGCGACTTCGGCGGCGCACATTTGCACGCGCCGTGAATATGGCGGCCGGGATCTCCCGTGCGCGCTGCCGCATTCTTCGGACAAAGCCATACCACGGCGTTTGCGTGGGAGGC
>JAJIZL010046840.1:25353-39665 GCA_023969395.1 Amblyomma maculatum | reverse complement strand
TTGCTGCCAATATATTACTTTCAAAATCTTTCTATGTGTGCGTGATGAAGCGCAGCTCCAGGAAAAAAAGAAAGCTTCCGATGACCAACAATGGGGCGATCGAACCAACTGCGCAGTGGAACTATTTCCATCGTGAACCTTCCTCTCGCTGCTGTTCGGGATTCTTATGTGACCGGAGTTACTGCATTGCAACGCATGCCGCGTGAAGCAAGACTATTACACTTCATTTTCTGCAATAAGACGCAAGCGGGGGTACCGCCCGCTTTGTGTATAATAAGAACGGTGCGAATCCTGTTAAATCTCTAGCTCCCAATCCCAGCGAGCTGCACGGGCTCTCCAATACAAGCCACGTGCTCTTTTTCAGCTATTCTTCCATGCGCCGTTCCACGAAGCTCGCATAAATGAATACGTAATAACCTGGTGACAGGGAACAGAAATAAGAGAGAAATCTTTGTCCTGGGAATGCATAGTGCTGGACAATAGCAGCGAGATTAAAGCCCTTTTCGGAGAGAACTTTTGGGCACATGAATGCATATGCGCGTCTCCATACAGAGCCGTACAGGTAGGTTGCTAGACACGTGGCAGGAGGTAGCAACAGGTTCGTCTTGACGACACGTTCGCTAAAAGCTGAGGTCTGCATTTACCTTTTTTTTTTCTTTTTCTTTTTCTGTTTGAAATAAAGGTTTCTCTCTCTCTTACTGTGAGGCTTCAAGACCTGTCGGCATGTCATTGCCAATGGGGGATACAAGCATCGTGGCATCCCCGGGAAGTAAGAGTTATTTGTGTTGGAAGCATATGGTTCAACGCAGCTGGGAAAAACGAAGGTAGAACTGGCACAAATATTCTTTCTGGGGAAGCATAGCTGCAGCGCTGACGTATTGCATCTGTGCAAATATGTCATCTGAAAAGCTGTAATACCGCGCACTAAGCAGCCATTATCGGTAACAACAAAGGCGATAACAATAGATATCGTTCTAAGCAGCTATCAGCGCACAATTAACCGGCTTCTGCACCTGACGTAGCCGGGCCCTGATTAGTCGTAAGGTTTGTGTGACGTCACGCCAGAAGTGGCATGACCGATTTGGTAGGAGCTGCCAAATCGTGCTCCTTGTTTTAGATTCAAGGCTGAAAAAGAAATCGAACTTTCCAGGACCCTTGTATTTCGAGCCAGACATACTATCTTTACGCCACCTATGGAGTTTTGTATGGCTCGGTTAAAGGGGAGATTTATATCTATGACTAGCAGTCGGATGACAGCTCCTGTTCTATGACGGATTTAAAAGGGTGCCAGCCGCAGCGCAACTTCAGGTATACGCGACTCTTAGGCGAGATTAAAGATTTAGAAAAGGAAAGAAAGCAAGGAAATGTAACAGCCAGAATATCTGAGCAGTAAATGTCCAACCTTGAAGCCCCTACTGTACATCAACCACTGCCTCGTTCATTGCCTTAATGTAATGAAAGGTCATTTTTTGCCGCTTTCGTCATTCTGCGGCGACGCAGTAAGATCCGGAACGATTGGACCGCTAGAAGCAACAAATGATATCGGTTATTCCTGCCACCTTTTCTGGCCAGAGTCGATGAAAAGATAGATTTAAGCCTCACCTTCTAGAATATATTTACGATGGAGTCAGTGGTGGTAATGACCTGCCTGTTTCAAAGCCGGTGGTCACGGGTACTATAGCTCCACGTATTAAATTAGTTCAGCATCTTCCTCAAATGTATCAACCCATATTTTCTGGTGTGAAATAAAGCTAATGACCTTCCTGAAAGTTTGTATTTTCCGAACTCCCTTTTTGCTGCGCAAGTTGAGCTCGTGTCACGATGCGGCAATATAGGCCTATGTCTGTGAGTATCCACGCAGAGTAAAGCCTCCATCCGTCATAACCATCACAGGTCAGCCGCAGCTCCCCGCCGCTGTCTCTTAACTATCCGTAAGATGAAAGTATACAACAGCTGCATCTTACCTGTACTCACCTACGGGGCTCAAACGTGGAGGCTAAAACCAAGAGTGTCCTACTTAAGTTGAGAACAACGCAGAGGGCTATGGAACGAAAATTGGTAGGAGTAACATTAAGAAATGGGAAGCGTGCAGAGTGGGTCAGAGAAATAACTCGAGTTACTGACATTCTAGTAGAAACCAAGAAGAAGAAATGGGCATGGGTAGGACTTGTAGTGCGAAGAGAGGATAAGCGATGGTCGCTTAGAGTAACAAACTGGATTCCAAGGGAAGGAAAGCGTAGCAAGGGGCGGCAGAAAGTTAGGTGGGCGGAGGAGGTTAAGACGTTCGCAGGGGTCAAGTGGATGCAGCTCGCATAGGACCGGGTTAATTGGAGGAACATGGGAGAGGCCTTCATCCTGCTGAGGATGATGATGACGATGTCTCAAGTTGCAAACCGAATTCTCAACTCTTCTTTCATCGCCTCTTTTCTAGCCTGTGTCTGTTTCCCAAATTTGGTTACTGCCAGCTTAGTCAGGGACTACATACTTAAGCATTTCCATCACGCCTGTCTCACCGCATCGATAATGCATTGAAACTCAAGGCGAACGTGCTTATACTATTTTTAAGTCTCTTACCCCCCAACTAGGAGGCCTCTAGAATGGCTCACCCCATGAAACCGCCGCTACTACATATCGTTCCCTATATCGCCTACGTCAAGCCGGATCATACACTTAATCACAAAGAAGTTCATAGTTTCTTAGAGTGCAAGCACTCTGTGCGAAACTTCTCTTCATCTGTAAATATTATTCATCATCATCATGAAGCACATAAATGTCTCATTCTATAAGGTGACTTGGCAAAGACGCGGTTCCTCAATTCTGAGGACGCAATTCCTGACGGGCTTAACTTCACCTCCCAGATGCGACGGATTTTGGCACTCCCACTGCTGATCAGGCTGCTTTCCAAAAGAAATAAGACACCCGCGTGGAGTTTGTTAGAGACCTCGACAACTTAAACTGAGAACATCCTCGCCCTTTGTTGGCGATCGACACCTCACTGACTGAAGGCAACCGCGTGCGCCATATTTTGAAGGGCATTGGCTCTTGCCTTCGCAGCTATAGCTGCTCAAACCCATCCATAATATCTAACGCTCGCGCCACTTGCCAGTGACTTGACCCCCTAAAGTTGCAGCGGCTCAACTACACCTCCAAACCACACTTCTAAGGCCGATCAGCTCATCTTGACCCGCTCTGCAAATCGTGAAGAGCTACACAGTCACATTTCTTCCGTCCCTGTCTTTTCTCGTTTACATACTCACTGTATTGAGTTGCATGACACCATCCAGGACGATACTGCCTCCATCTCTTGTCCCATGGCTCCAGAACCACCAGCCCCTTCCTATGTCCCGACATATGCTGAGATTTCTGCGACACCTGCTCCTTGCCCTCCTATCAGCCACGCGCCTGTGCAGCCCAGCCTCACCGCTACGTCCTCGAGAACCCCGTGTATGCATGGTGTTCGCCGACCGCTTCCACCCTGCATAGTGTTTTTTTTTCTTTTACTGCGACATCAGCGGACATGTTACATGCGTCTGTCGTAGATGCCTACAAAATGAGTGCTGTCACAAGCTGGCTCCTATAGCGAAAAATATACGGCATCTTCTGATCATGTTCTGATATGATCCTCCGGGTCAATGACCGGCCGGCCGCTTGATCGAGAGGAGGGAAGCGGCGCAGCCGACCAATGGAATGAAAAACTGTGCTCCGGAGAGGCTCAGTCACTTGGGTTTTTTTCTCGCGGGAACCCGCTCCGAGAAAGTCAAGCTTTTAAAGCCCGCCATCAACTCGTCTCGTCACGTCGTACACCCGTCGCTACCCATCGACTCTACGACTACGGAACTTCCTCGGAACCGCAAAGCTATGTGAGAATATTTTGCCGCAGACTGGCTATTAACTGACGAATGCTTTCATCCTTGTTTAAACATCCAAGCAGGAGCTGTTTGTTCCTACTGAATATATTTTGAATACTAGTTTTGCATTAATGTATAGCCTTCTGTTATCAATGTATTTTTTTTTGTTATTGGAATTCTCTTCTCTAATTTCAAGAGTAGTATTTTATTGCGATCTTGTCGTTGTAGCCTTGACAGTGTTCTGGTTATTATATAGCGTCATTTTTAACTGCTCGAATAAATGTGCATTTGTTGTCAACTAAGGTGACTCTTGTGAACTTATTCCTCAGTCTCAAAATGACCACGTACTTCACAGGGTGACTGGCTTTACTTTTAACGTTGTTCGCAAACCCATTAGAGAGACGGCGGGTAACTTTAAAGGGGATCCCTCGCCTCAGTCCACCGTAAAGGCGCAGGTCTGCGACGAACATGCAAGCTACGGTGACATTCAACGCGAGAACAGGTGCTAGTTTTTTCCCCACCAGTCGACGACAATGGCCTCATGGTTGGGTTCCAGAAATGTACTGTGATCTTGCTCACCACCTGCGCGTCAGCCTTACCCTCTAAAGGTGATTGATTGTCACAGAGGCGTTAATTGACTTCAAAATTCCCGCCTCCATCGTCGGCTCAAAAGTTTCCAGTTACAGGGTGCCAAGTCATTGTGGCACAGCTACCAGCCACGCCTGGGCTCATTCTCCGTTCTCTGCGCCCTCAATTCTGCAAGCGTTTCATGAAGACTCCACCGCTAGCCACTTTTGGTGACCATAAAACCTATGAGTGCATCAAAAGCAGTTTCTTCTGTCCTGACCTCTTAACCTTTGTACTAAAATACGTCCGGTCTTGCATACCTTGTCAACGACGCAAGTGGCATACGTCTCCTCCTGGTGGTCTTTTACATACTTTTTAAGTCGAAATCGACTTGTATTGACCCCGGCCCTTGACTACAGCAGGCAATGTGCTGGGTCGTTACTGCTATCGACCACCTCACCCCATATGCTGAACTCGCTGCTCTTCCTGCCGGCCACGCTTCCGAAATCGCCAGTATCTTTCTCCGCATCCTACTTGTTCAGCACAGCGCCCTTAGTCCCCTCCTCGGCGATTGTGGCCCGTCATTTCTCTCCTCTGTCCTCGCAACAGTGCTTCATATGCCTCGGACACGGCGCACAACTCTACGTCCGCCTACCAACCCAGACCAATGGCCTCACAAAACGCCTTCATCGCACCCTTTCTGATCTGCTCTACACCTACATCAACCCATATCACACCAACACGGACTCTTTCCTCCCCTTTGTCACATATGCTTACAACACCACCGTTGAAGGAACCACAGCATACTCTCCATTTTTTTTTTTTGTTTACTGCCACCCTCCTACCCGTGTCCTGGACGCACCTCCTTCTCAGCTCCGGCACCTTCGGCCATCTGCCCATGAACAATTCGCTGCTCGTATCGCTCAATGCCATGCTCAATGGCTTGCAAGCCACTCAAGCTCCAGGGAAAGAACGTATGACATGGAGATGAAGTACTGCTGTGAACACGTGCTCGACCACCCTCACCTCCGCTCCCCCCGGCTTGTGTTAAAAAGTTCCTCAGCTATCCTATTGGCCCGTATACGGTCTCGGAACAAACAATCCTTTTTAACACATCACCCTGCATCGAGTATTCATGACTGTCGCTGTCGCGGCGACAAGACAGTCCACTTGTCGCGTTTGGAACGTTTTACCCGCCGCCTTTCATATCTAACCTGCGATCAGGATCGTCACTCTCGTTCGGGAGGGTAAGAGTAAGTACTGTTCGCGAACCCCATCGTAATCGGTAAACTTTCATCATCATCGGTCGTTTTCGGCTGGGTAGAAGACGGAGCTTGACCGGACGCTTCAAGTTAGTGGCTAATTCTGCTTCGACTTGACTCGCAAGGGCAAAGAAAACCTGCCAGTGATTCTTCTTATCTCACAATATTGACAGCATCATTTATATAATGTCCCATACAGGGGAAATTATAAGGAAAAAAACGAAATAAAAGAAATAAAAAGGCATTTGAAATTGAAACATGCCGAATAATGAAAACGTTAAAAGGAAGTAAACTCTTCTGTACTCAACAGCAGTATTATGATCCGCTTCCTTGTTGACGAAAATAAAGCAAAGATCAGTCGATTTCTCCAGATTGTCATTGAATCACTACTGAAATCAATAGATCTTCAGATAAACCAGTAGCAGTTAAAGCTCTTCTTTGCCAATCCTTTCGATTCATCCTTACTTCAGCCACACCGCAGACTAGAACGAGTTCCTTGCACAGGTGTTGTATACCCGGGGCTCCATTCACTCGTTCTCTTGCTCCATCCTCGGTCTATCTTGGCGACAAGCATAGCAGATGCAGACATGTCGAACACCCCTGGAGTGGAGAGGCACAGAGACAAGCTCGCGCGTCACGTTGCATAGCACAAGCAACAACGCAGGCGTAGCACAGTGGAGAAAAAGGGAAAAAAGTAAGCGCATAGAACTTGATCTCTACACGCTAAACGGCGTGCGAACGCACAGCTATCTTTCCATCTTATCGGGCTCCCGCGCCTACGTAGACGATCTCCACGGCGATTTGATCCGGAGAGAGAATAAAGAATGGAAGACTGCAGGCCCACATGCTTAAGCAGAAGCGAAATAAAAACAAAAAATGAGGCGGGCTGCTGCCAGGCCTCATTGAACAGTGAAACAACGGAGGAGGAAGCAGGGTAAGCAAAAATGAGGAAAGCAAGAAAATGCTGTGGATCAGCACTCGTCACTTCTGTCGTTCTTCTGAGCCCTGCACTCTATCATTGTTTTTTTTTTTTCCCTTCTTGTGAAGTGACACAATCTACGTTTAACATCATTTTTTCTTTTTCTTCTTTACAATAGGTTGTCGCATAGCAGTCAGCTTTATCTCTTCCTCAAACTACATTGCACTTCTAAACTACCTCATTTCAATAGCTTATTTTTTTTTTTTTTCATTTTCCCTTTTCTGTCAGGTAAGTGAACACAAACTCCCTTCCTGGTCGATGCTGCTACCCTGCCCTTATTACTACTTTTTTTCCCCGGCAAAACCCATATCCCCCTTGTACTGGAAGCGCTAGTGCGCCTATGCCTGCGCTACCCTCTTCCCATCCTACTGCCTCTTTCCTGACTTCCTGTCGAATACAAGGGGAAGAGAATACTTCCGTGGACTCGACAGAAGCCTGGAGATTACCATCGTTCCAAGCCCACTAAACTGCATTTCCCTACCGCTGATTTTCATCGTTTTTTCTTCTTTTACTTCTTATTCGCTTCCAAAAAAGTTCTGTTTGCTTTTGTTATCGTTTTGATATTCTTCCTTTGTTTTCGGGGTAAAGCTAGAAACCTCCGTCGCATAGCCTCAATGACGTTCTTTTGAGTTTTATCTCGTCGCCATACATACAGACGCACACTTACCGTTATATTGCAAAACATTTCCTTCCGTGAGATAATAATGCCATTGCATTCTAAAGAAGCGCGACTAAAATCGCAAAAAAAATATCTAGGCGAACTAAACTCACTGCAGAAATATGGGTAGCAGGTACTAAAGTCGTCTATGCCCTAATCTACCTGCGCAAGTTAACAGATAGTGGCTTCGCTGATAAGCCATGTGGGGAGCTAGCTGCCGGGCTCTGTACTGTTAATTCTCCCTTCATCACAATTATATTCGGAGCCACCCTGCGCCTTACATTTAAATGCACAAGATGTCGTGACAATCAGGGGGTATTCGGGTTTCTGGAAAATTAGATCGATGGCTCCTTTTGCATGGGTGTATTGTCCACCGGATGAGGACTGTCCCTGCTATGGCCAAAGATCAGTGAAAGTCAGCATGGCATTACAAAAGTCGCTCATTTATTCATGTATTCGCCGGACATTGCGATAGAATACTTTTCCTTTGTACAAGAGTGCAAGGTTCTAAGCAGCACCTCCTTTCTATATCACAATGCCCTGTTTGAAAACTTGCGTTACTTTCGAATAAAAAAGTGTTACATCTTCATTTTGTCAATAATACAGTAGAGAGGCATAATTCTCTGCAACGCACTAGCAGGAATAAATTCACTTTCTTCTGCGTGGTATTTCTTAGACTCATAACTATTTTAATGCGACAGGGCTATAGTCCACATTATCAGAAAAACAAACTCGTGTGCGAAAATTCATTGATCAATCAACGGGCTGATTACGTCAGAAGGTCCCTGGCCTGGTCTAGCGCTGATTGTGCGGCGAGGTATGGAACGCCACAGGACCACGTATAGAACAGAAGTGAGTTGGCTGGTCCTGCGCGTTTCCTGTTTTTTTTACGTCATTTCCTATACAATTAACTTATTCGCTCGAAAAATGGCCCAGGCACGACAGCACTCTGCTATCACTGCATGCGAACGAGCCTCGTGTAAAAATGCGAACAGACCTTTCCGCGAACAGACGAGCAATGTGAAGTGGCTTTCTACAGGCGCGCATATTCTGTGCCTCCCAGTAGACACTCCCGAGTAGGCAGAGTTACTGAACTGCGCGCATAAGACAAAAACAATAAGCTACACAAAATAATAAAACGAATTTTCACTTGTCCGCAGGAAGCGCGACCAGGGGCCCTGGAAGCTTTGCGTGCTGGTCTAATTAGACACAAGCTGAGCTTGAGCTGCACGTTCGAGTGAGCAGCCTGCGGCGGTCGACACAAATAGCCCCGAGGAACACTCTCATTAGTGGGTTCGACGACAGCCAGAAAGAACGGGGAGGCCTTGGGCCACAGGTCGCAGTGAGAGCGTGCATATAGTCCACGCTGTTGACAACTGTAAGCTCGTTAGGGACAGGGAAGCCACAGCCATAGTAAACAGTGAGTGCAACAATTGTTGATCGAGTGCTTTCAACGTTCCGAGAACGAAAACCGAAAGACGGCTCTCTCTGCGAGGATGCTTCGTTAATTACGGGTAAGCAGATACAGACAACCGTCATATTTGTAAACAGAGGCGGCGCTGCACTCGGTGGCGATGCGAAATGTAGGCACAATCTTATACGGAGCTAAGTAGCGGTGCCTTCGAAACCGATCCGCGGGTGCTAATGCTTGAAAGCGTACACGTCGCTTGTAGTTAGAATTTTTTGTGTGCTAGAAATGAACTTCTACTCCGGATGAAATTGCCAAGCGCAGCTCAACATCAGCTTCCTTTGTTAGTAATTGGCAGGAACCGCACAACAGATGACATCGGGCTTTTTGAAAGTCGGACGAAAGTTTGAAGTTGATAAGAGTGTAGTGCAGCACCCGAATCAAGAATTACTTAGAGCAGAATTGTTTGTTGGAAAAACGCGGCCGGTTTTACCACGAACGATTTGTTCTTCGGCTGCAATGAATGAGATAACCCACCTCCCCCCACCTATTCCCCTTAAAGGAACAGAAAGGAAACGGCACAATTTCGTGATGAGGTTGCTTTTCATAAAAGCGGTATTCGACTAAAGGAGCAAACGTTTCCCCGTGTCAAGTGCACAGCCATTTGCAGGCATTCAAAAACTACGTCACGAAAGCATAACCTATCAGAAAAGAGAAAGAAGCTGAAATTAAAATACGGTGAGCATCAAGAAGAATGTGCCGTTTTCAAAAGGTTCGGCTCCTTCTTCAAGGAGCTCAAAAATGGAAGGCAAATGCTACCATAAAACAAGAACGCGAAATCGATTCATATACGAATGGAGTGATCCTACCGCATGAGCAACAAATACAATGCACCGCGCCGAGGTGGCGCAGTAGTTACGGCGCTCGACTACTGTTCCAAAGGATATGGTATCGAATACCGGCCTCGGCGGCTGCTTTTCGATGGAGGCGAAAAGCAATGCACCAGTTTGCTGTTCATTGTCAGTGTACGTTAAAAAACCTCAGGTGGTTGAAATTACCGGAGCCCTCCACCACGGCGTCTCTCATAACACGAGTCGCTTTGGGGCGTTAAACCCGACAAACCAAACCAAAATAACAAATGCGCTGCCCCTGAGAAAGCACACTGCAGCACGTAGCATCAGAGAAGCGAGTATAAACACACGAATGAAAAATGTTGATTAAAGGGAGAAAACAGGAAACCATGAAGATGGAGAGAGAATTGAGTCACTTCGTTGCCTTGCTGAGAGAAAACCATGCTATTTAAGTCATCTTCATGATCGGGGAATAGTTTACTGACACGCTTGACAAGATTTGGAACGAGACGTGGCTCTAGGCTGGCGAATGGAGAGGCCTCAAGAAAGCAAGGGCGTACAATCTTGATTGGAGTTGAAGTCATCTGCAGTTGCTTCAGAGCTGCCGACAAGGATTCAGAAGGTACTTGGAACTGAGTTCACAGTAATTTTTATTTGCGTGCCCCCTCTACAAATCATTTCCCCTGCTGATATTTAAGTACTTTCCCTTTTAAAGGGACGTTTATTACAGCATCGCTTTTACTAGTGATGTTCAGTAAAACTTGCTTGTGGGTTAGCTGCAGTGGTTTCTTATGGCTGATGACTGCTTTCGCTTTATTTTCCGTCTAAAGCACCAACGATAACATTCAATAAAATTAGCACAGGTGATAGCACACTATAAACTTACAAGTTATTTCTGGTTTGAAGAAAAAGTGGAAAACATTCTAGCTAGGACCTAAGAAAAAGACAGAACGAATGAAAACAAAAAAGCAAGCGCTTACGAGGAAGAGGAGAACTTGGAGGAGAACAAAAAATGTTTTGAATAAAAAGAGAACCAGCGCAAATGAATGAGGAAAAAAAGGGCGATAACAAACTGAGGAAAAGAAAACAAATATTAGCTTTGTTTGGAAAACCAGTCGCCCTTGCTTCTCTTTTTTTTTTAATGTCCTGAAAAAGCATCTGCATTTTCCTCTGATTGAGGACTACCGAAGGCACGATCACGCATTCTCCATCCTGATCTTAAGTCGTCACAAAACCTTCGGTTATCCCTTTAATCAAGGTGTCTTTGGATGTTGCCAGTATGGTTGCGTTCGCCTACCTGGCCTCGCAAAGATGTTTAAAGACACCTTGAGCAGGGAGATAAAGCTTTTATGAAACTTGCCGAAAGTATGGAGAATGTGTGAGCCTGCTGTCGGTAGTCCTCATTAAGAAGAAGGTGCAAATGTTTCTTCAGGAGATTAGGAGAAGAAGATAGGGGCGAATGTTTTTTTAGACATAACTTATTGTGCTATTTCCCCCGGGTTTTTTGTTACGTTTTCGTTTTTCTCAAACATTTGTTGTTGCCCTCAAAGCTTTCATCTTAAGGTTTTATTATTCATCAATCCATGAAATGTTTACGTTTCCCTGTTTACTTTAGTCCTGGGATAGCTTTGTTTGCCTTCAAATCAGAAATAATTCGCGTTATCTTTGCGTTTACGACGAAATATGCAGCCCCAGGAGTTACAAGCTATTGGCGGGATCAAGGACATCACTTATAAATGCCTGAAAGTTATACTATAATGAGCTTTATTGACGATTATTTATTAACGAGAATCCCGTTGACGAAGCGCACAGGGGCCGGTTGCGGGTGGCGGTGAACAAGAGGCTGGTTGGATGGCTTCAGATGGCATCGTGGTACCAAGGGTGCGACTGCGTAGCGCCTGGATCAGTCCTCGCACACTCCACCAAGATTATAATGAGCTTTATTGTAGGGCGAGCCCGCTTACTAAGGCTGGGTCAAGATTGCCGCTTGCAGGTCCTGGCTCAATCAGCAGGTGCTCGCGTCCCGTGCCGGCGCGCTGGCGCAAGGTCATATTCTTCTTTACAATAGTGTTTGAAGACATGACGGCAAGATATATTTTAGCTTTTCCCGGGCTCCCCAGAGAGGCAGTAAACAACGCCCTAACAAAGTGAACCTGACCCTGCCCACTTAGTGGTGTGGCGGCCAAATGTGCTCACACTGTACCATTATATAGACCGTTCCGAGCAGTCGTACCTCAAATTCTGCTATTATGCCCTTGCTTGCTGAGACGCTACACAACATTGTAACTGTCAAGCTGTAACGCTCACTTGACACTCAAGATTCGCTTCGGAAAAGGGACGCGAAAAAGCTTCCGATGAACTAGAAATGTAACTAAACAAGGATGTACCGGATAATTTTTTTTACTGATTAGAGATTCATATTTCAAAAATTGTGACTGCTACCTCAGTGCACTTTACGGAGGTGATTTGCACAACAAGGCGTATATAATTCGTGTTTGCCTCAAGCTGGTCGTCTTAAACGAAAACGCTTTTTACGACACTTCATCCCGTAGAGCACATGAATCATGCACATATCAAGAAAGAAGCTCTTGGTCACGGTTAAAAACCTCTACACGTATGGTGTCTGGCGTAAAATGCATCAGTGAGGGATTGCTGCGCATCATGGAGATGTTAACGACGGCTGTGCCCTTTGTAATGATTAGGCCGCTAGATGTGCTGCACGGAGAAAAGAAGACAAACAAAAAGGGGGAAAAAGAAACTGCCTGTGGTGTTGCCTCGACATACATTTCACTCCATCGTTAGGGTGCCTCGATGCGCGCGCCCACCTACGCTGAAGGCGCGCGCGTCGAGGGCGCACGCATCGAGGCACCCTATCAATTACCGCGTCGGAGCGCCAACTATATTTCGGGTGGTGCTTTGTCGTTTCGATCGACGACCACCTCTTCGTCGCATAATGTTTAACTTCGAGGCCACCAACGCCTCATTGGACGAAAAGCCGGAGAAAAAAGTAAGGCACGCTTTTTAGACTTCGTTTTCTCTCTGCTAGCAGCTGACTGCGATCGCAGATTGGCGATTGGACACAGATGCTTATAGCGATCACAAAGTTGCCGTAAATATTCCCTTTATGCATATCACAAATGTAGTTAGTTCATGCGGAGGAAAAATCACAAAAGTGAGTGTACTAACCGTGTATGCACTTCCGGGCATGAATATTATAAGGCAAGAACGGCTGAAAAAGGGACATATGAAATGACAGGGCAATTAGTTTCTCCCCAGTCGGAAGTATAACTAAACATCTTATGGCAGTGATGGAGGTGGTTAAAATTATTTTCTCGTAACGGTAACCTGAATCATTAGTATATACCTCTTGGAACACCGGAAAGTCAAAATTTTCAGCGCGCTAAAAACAAAAACGAGAAAATAAAAAACCTACACTCTACGCACGTTGAAAAGAGGTGTGTGCCAGAACTTCTTTCTTCATATTTGATGAACCTGCGATTGCCTGCGCATCAGCAAACAATGCGAGCAGTTTCTGACGGCCAAACAACTCGTATTTGAGTCGCGTGCAAGGTTTCTCTGAAGTTCATGTTGCACATCACACATCACTTGTGTTGTCATCCTTTTGCGTTTCTCCAGAAATAATTCCATTTTGAAACCATGAACCAATTAGCCGCGAAACAAACATTGCTGAATTCCTTTTACCCTGGCTTCATCTTTCTTTTATTTTGCGATACGAGTATGCACTCTGATTTGGTGTGTCTGTTTACCAACAGCTGCAGTAAGCCGGAATTAAGTCCGCTCGTGAGGCGCATGGAAACCTCACTCTGGAGGGGACTGCTTCATCCTGCTGACAAGAACGTCGTATTCCTTCTACGTCCGGTTTCCGACATGCAAGTGAGCGATGTTCGAATGCCCCGCACGATATTGCCACACCCTCTCTGAGACAGCGGAAAAGCCACATCCAGTATCTTAAAAAAAAATTTGCATGTAAAGTATGGAAGAACGATACAAGACAGGCAAGCAGGTGATGCACATTTAGGGAACACAGCAAAAGGTCTGCAGGATAGGGAAATAAACACGGAACGAGCGCTGAAATAATTTCAGTTGTGAGCCAACAACTTCATTTTTTTTCCTTTTTGTTTTCGTCTGTATCTCTGAGCACTGTTAGTGAAAACAACATAAGGGAGTATGAAACCATTGCCACTACACACATATACGTACAGCAGTGTGTATGCATCTAAGGTAGAATAAGATAAAGTAAATGGCTGCACGATATGAAAGAGGGGCCCTGAAAAAGGGTTGAGAGGGAGCTTTCGTTCGCAAGCAGAGCCAACGTTTCCACAAAGGGACTTCTCAACATCTGGGCCTTGCATACATGCAAATAGCATGTATACATACACACATGCATGCTTGCATGTCCATAGTCGACCTGACTTGTCTACAGCCCTGCTCTGCGTAGGAAGGACAACTAAAGTCTAAGGCAGTACTGAAATTTATTGATAATACTTGCACCCTAGCACAGCTGCATTAGCTAAAACAGCACAGCTTGAAATTCATTGCCCATAACAAACGAGCTATGAATATAGATATATAGCTTAATTTGCTCCTCCGCACATCGCTCAAACACTGGACAAGCATCGGCTCTGTATGTACCAAGTACTACCCGCGTGGTTGTGTGTGTGTGTGTGTGTGTGTGTGTGTGTGTGTGTGTGTGTGTGTGTGTGTGCGTGTGTGTGTGT
>JAJIZL010046840.1:0-16020 GCA_023969395.1 Amblyomma maculatum | reverse complement strand
CTCTCTCTCTCTCTCTCTCTCTCTCTGCAGCTCTGCACGCCTGTCATTCGGCTGCATCAGCAGAATTGTCTGATTAAACATGGTGTTTGCGACAGACTGTAGACATCGACGGCCCAGGGATGCACATGTACAGCACTTGTTTTTCAGCCAGGTGCATTAATGTCACGACGCTGAAGCCCCCCCCCCCCCGCCCCCCCCCCCCCCCCCCCCCCCCCCATATTGCGACTCACTTTTCCAATAGCTTCTCTCGCGAGTTTCAACAATGTATTTTCATCAGTGCTATGCAGATGACACAAATTAATAGGTGTCTACCATATTGGATACCTGGGACGACCAGAATACGCAAATGCACAAATCGAACAGAATACCGTAAATAATGCCAAAAGACCTCACTCGAAACCATTTCATCCGTTTTTTTTTTCCCCAGACAGGCACGTTCTAGCGCATATGAACAAGGACGAGAGAGATGTAGACAACACGAGCGCTAACTTTCAACTGATGATTTATTGACACAATTGCACATTAAATACAACCTGCATCATGACGTCACCCGACATAAACGCCGACATCACGTGGTCCCGGACAAAAATTTTAACTCTTTGGCCGTCAAAGAAACAGATGGTGTGCTGACACAGAATGCACCCGCTTTTTTAATGAGATCGGCCTCGATTACTTCCCTGACATCTTTACACACATGTTAGGCTACTATCTTGCACGCGTGTTCAAAAATGGTTTGCACGCTTTTTTATTCTTTTCAGCACAATCGTGACAATGCACAGAGAGATTACCATCCCTGTAGTTGCCCACATTCCTCCTGTGCTCCAATAACCTCTCACTGACACATCGGCCAGTTCGGCCGATGTACCTCGAGCCACAAGACAGGGGAATCTCATACACCACCCCGGACGAACAAGCTACAAAGGGGTCTCGATGTCTAATTGTGCACTGCTGTTTTTCCGTTTTTTCTTTTTTTGCGATGTTTTTTGAGGTCTGTTTAAACCTGGCAATAAATTAAAAAAAATTATCTGCTATGAAACAAGGCTTATTAAAAAGCATTCAGACAGGTTAGCTGCATTGAGTGTCACTACCGGCTTCTTTTTCTCTCTTTTTTTTTTAAGCAGCTCAAAAGGGATTATGAAGAATTATTCTTTTTAAAAAAAAAAAAGGAAAGGGGGATTAATTATGAGGGATTATTTCATTTGTTCTGCAAATAGCATAAAATGGACTATGAAGGATGATGCACTGCATAACCATAGCTGCGTATATCGATTGCATAAAAGTGGCATTACGAATCTACCGAACCGACATATAGCGGCTTGCCCTGCGCTGTCGCTTCAGCTTAGAGTCGACAGAACTAAACGCGGCAACCTGTGAACTACAACTGTCACGGAATCCTTCTTAACTGAAATGAAGATGAAGGGAAATAACTCCCACATCTGTTATTGCTCTTTCGACGAAGTCGCGTGTCTTAAAAACTCGAAGGATATGTGAAATTTTCATAGCTACAACCTTAATTACGGGCAGCAAGGAACATAATTTTTCCGCACAGAGGTTTTTTACCTATCATATGTTGCTTTAGGCAGCTTCCCTCACGAAGAAATCGCCACTAAAGGACTTCTTTCAATATTTGTTCATTGTAAAGAGAGGCCAAAAAAGAATGAAATACATGACATAAGGGTACATGCGGGCCATTTCTTCTAACAAAGTATTTCGGCACGTGTCACGGTCGCAAGGACTAAATTGAGCTCTTGTTGGACTCCCAATGCAAATAAAATCGCAGCCTTTTTCGCGTAATTAAACTCCCTTCCTTTAATTCTCGCAGGATTTCACACTGCCTTAGCTGGACTTTGTTTTGTTGTATAAGATCTACAGCCTACTGAGAAGTTCACACAATCCGTTCGTACGCACCCCCCCCCCCCACCTCTTGTTAGCATGGTCTCAAAATATACTGATTTGAATAAGGCTGGAAGAAAATTTGCTGAAGCATCTGCATAGGCACTGAGTCTTGCAAAACCTCCCTAAAATGCGAGCTAATATAATTTCGTGCACCGAAATCCCAGCAGTCGCTTGGCGCAAGGAGGTAAAACGTATGAAAAGTATGTTTGCGAGATATTAACATTTTTGTTTCCCTCTCCCATTCACCCTTTATCCTGAATTTAAGACTGAGATACGACACAGCCTCGCTGTTCATTAAAGCCTTTTTTCTGGGTTTAAGAAAAGTATGTCTTCTCACACTGTATGCAGACCGGAAATAAGTAATAGAAAACATGGCATGCGTTTTTTGAAGGCCTCGAAAAAGCTCTCCAAGTAATTTCAAGCTTTTACCAGGCTTCTTTAGACGCATTATATTTTTCGCCCGTAAGCACTGAGGCTCTCCCTCCTTTTCTTTCACTACTAACGAGTTTTCAAGAAGAAATGGGCATGTGACTTGATCATCCCGTTTTGTCATAATAAGGCGAAAGTCTTTCTTGGCTCATTAGTGACGTCAGCAGATTACGTTCGCAGGAAATGCGTGCACAAAGTGTCCGCTGTAGTGGCACTTAAAAAGGAAATTTCATCCCACTTGCATTCTAACCACTATCCCTCCGACCAGCAGCCACATGCGCAAAGCACAACTCCACGTCGGGCCCTTTTATGTTTGCTGGTTTATTACCCGCTTTATTACAAATACACTACCGCCAGCAAAGTCCAAAAGGACGTGTCAGACATCCGTTTATACATAACACTAAAACGCCTTCAATTTAGCCACTTTGTCAAACAGGCTGACCCATTCGGACGGCTCGTGTTGAGCTTAGAAAATGTCCTGCACATATTTCACACTGTCAATAAAATTTCCACTCTAGAGGAAACATTTTCATCGGCGTGATTGACCTGCAAACTTGTCCTCAAATTTAGGCTGTGGAGGGCCAGAGAAATAATCAATGTCATACGGCACTTGACCCTCATTTTTGACCGGTACATAGCGAATATTCGCTATGCCATGAAGCGTGGCCGGTAAGCTATTTTTCCAAGTTTCTCTGAAGGACGTCTCATACGGTCCCAACATTCATTAAAAGCGTGTTCCATTGTTTCAGGTGTACTCGGAAATACATCGCAATTCTCCCTGCCTGGTGCAAAATAGCAGTAGCGATGATAATGATGATGTAGTTGGTGACAGTGACTGTGCATTTAGTTGATAAATAATAAACATGGTGAAGATAGTAGAGTTGACAAAAATGACGCAAGTAATGAAAACAGTCATTTAAGGTGCCTTTTGCCGTTTCCGCTCTTAAGCGAACTTAAGCACACTCACAATGTTTTTACTACTAAAACGAGAGAATGATAAATGGTTGTGCAACGGCAAAGATCGCCGCCTTAATTTTGTCTAATGGGTGTAGCGTATTGAGACTGAAGTTAAACCTCTGCTTCACCTTCAGTGGTAATGCTTAAGTGCACCCTCTTTTAAATGTGCGTTGCTTAACTAAAGAACTGCATCTCAACGCACCATTTTAAGCAGAAGGGGACGAGTTTTAAGAAAATATTAAACGAGGCTTACTCTTTACTACCTGGTTGGTTTGTGGGGTTTGACGTCCCAAAGCGACTCAGGCTATGAGAGACGCCGTAGTGAAGTTCTCTGGAAATTTCGACCACCTGGGGTTCTTTAACGTGCACTGACATCGCACAGCACACGGACGCCACTCCGTTTCGCCTCCAACGAAACGCAGCCGCCGAGGCCGGGTTCGATCCCGCTTCCTTGGGCACAGTAGTCGAGCGCCGTAACAACTGCGCCACCGCGGCGGGGCTACTCTTTACTACCTCAAGAATTTAGTGACATCTAAGCTCTTCATTTAAGGGCATGCGATGTCAGCGTTGATGACTCCGTCCGCGGCATACAACTCCGTCGGCGGCTCACCCTGTCGATTCTCGTCTATGCACATGCACTTTGCGACCCTCTTAATCACTAATCGTTCAAAGTGTGCCTCTATTATGTCATATATACTGATTAGCATACAGTCCTCGTGTAACATCGTGTGAAAAACGAACCGTCATAAATATGATGCCTTGCGTTAACTCAGCTGTAAGAAAGCGCTTTTTGTGCCTAAGGGTAGCGTGTGTCTGATACGGCACCCGTCTCACGCACCCTGTGACAAAAGCTGTTTAGGTTGGCAGTTCCTGCAACTCGGCCGTGTCACGGAATCTAGGGACGTCACACAACCAGCCAACCAATCGGTGTGTAGTAATGTCACCTGCCAACTACCACCTCCCCGAGGTGTGCTCGCGATTTTTTTATTTGAAAAACGCCAACACCGACACCAAACGTTCGTTCAAATGTTTGACGGCCCTTCAAGATGTCAGATTCAAATTTGTACTAGAGTAGAGAACTGGGCTAGTTAGTGTGGGGTTATATTCACGAACAGCTCAAAGAACAGGACAAGGAAGGCAACAGGGCAAGCGCCGACTATGAGCTGGCGTGTTTATTCCAGAAGGTTTATTTGCCATAAGCCGGAAACCATACACCATATTTTCCTTGACTGGTAGAATACAGTCTTTCTGTGGGATATCTTGAAGAGGACTTTAAAAAAAGGTCTTGCCAATTACACCCTATCGTATACGGTTCCTGCCGGTCCATAATCAAGGGGGTGTGCCATATGACTTATTCATGTTGCTTTGCTTCCACAGTGTATGGAAAATGACAATGGATGTGAGACACGCGGACGTGGATTCTCGCTCCACGAGGGAATTATTTCATTGAATGTGTAAGCCACCTGAACGCCATCTATAATGCTCAAAGTGAGAAAACTGAATGAATGCGAGTTTTGACCGAGCTGGCAAACCTTAAGCGTTTTTTAAATTCTGTGAAGTCATACTTTTTGCTAGTGCTCTTCGTGGTATTACACTTTGAGACTTTTGCCCCATTGTAATTTTAATAGTTAACAGGAAATCAAGAAAAAAGAAACGAAATATGTAGGCTTGAAGGTTTATTACCACCAAAGAAAAAGCAACTTCTAACTGCTGCACTCATCAACGATGTCAAGAGAGACGTCATGTGCTCTTTTTTATACTCTCATCACACTTTTGTTTTTGTACTGCCACAACATATTTCCCCAGCATACATGATGGCGTCTCTTCATACAAGGTTGTGTCTAATTGCCATTGCCACATTTGCTTCGGTAGCAGGCGATATTAGTTGTGAGCCTGATAGCATTGGGAGCCCCGTATACGCTACGCCCAATGCCGCTAGTGTACTTGAAAAGGCAGGAATACATGAGCATTCTTTCGGACAATTGATATTTTAAAATTTCTTGTTTGTACCTTTTCAATCTGCGGCACGACTATTTGCAATGAGTTACATAGTTCTTCTTCCTTCACGAACCTCTGGCAACTGTAAAGTAAGCAGCAGTTGCGAAAAGTGTATGTAACACCTTGCACTTACAGAACTGCGCAGGCTTTGGAGCTGTCAGTGCACCTCTGAGAGATGGCCGTGATGCGAAGATGAGCTCTAATTTCGGTAATCACTAGAGTGAAGCTTCATCTTTTCACATTTTTGATACAATGACACCCCTAGCTTAGCCCTGCTTGCATGTGTGAACGGAGTACTCGCGCAATATATTTCGTACGCTAGCAAACAGACTGCCGCCTTGCAAACTGTAATGATTTCCATCTACAGCGATGGGTGTCTCTGTTTGAACCTGAAATGACTGAAGAGAAGTACGTTTACGAGAGCTCATCTCTGTAGTAGGATATTCAATGTAAAAAGGAAAGTCTTCGCAGTTGTATGCGGCTCTGTTTCGATTAGATGTCACCTGCTGATACAAACACAAATTGGGCTGTTTTACACTGTCAATGTCTAAATAAAGCCTAAAAAATTCCGGGCTCTATGTTCTATTTCCTTCTCTGGCATAAACCGAGAACAGACAGCACTGCGGAAGAAGCCCCAAAGATAACGAAGCATACCGACGCACGAGACGCTGCCTTTGTTCGCAATATGGTCTCCGATTGCGAAGAACTACGCATGGTCACATGATCTAGTGCGTGCTTGAACGTCAGCCCGAAGCAGCGCAGGCACCCGCATGGTGTGGTCATTTTATCGTTTTCAACGTACGTCACCAACGCCGACGTAGTCCAAACCGACAACGCTGGCGTTAACAGCTACGCTGCGCAAAAGCGCACTCCACTGCAGAGTGACTATTAGCAGATCTTAAAGGTGTTCAACAGAAAGGACGCTATACTATTAAGACAGCTCTCTCTGAAAACGATTATGAGGCATTATGCGGTGTGTAACCATAACGTTCTATTGCGACCATACTGGATCCTGGTGGTTCGGAGTGCTGAATGCACTGCTCAGCTTCCAGTAGGACAAATAGCTCTCTCTCCCGTCAGCCAACACTAGACCTAACTCAGACCAACTTCCGCATGCAGGCAGTGTCCGCGAGCCTTCCTGGTCCTAAAAAGAAACGAGAGAATATAACGTGGGCAGCCCATATTCATTTTTCCCTCCAGTCGGATAGTTTTTAATCCTCCTGAACTATGAATAAAATGCAGGATAAAGTTCTTACTTAAGCGTAGCTACCTGCACAAAATGGTCGCACTGTGTCATTTTTTTCTTTCCCCCTATTTAGATGCTTCAGCTGCCGCAAAATAAACAACAAAGTTCGCCTTTCAGGTCTTGTTATGAATAAATAGAACGCAAGTGAAAAAAAAAAAGCATAAAAGTTGGGGAAATTATATGGGAGATGCCTTCGAACCCTTTGTTTCGGCACGTGTCAAGGTCGCAGGGGTTTAATCTGCTCCCAGGCGAAACAAGGAAGACTCGCACGTCATCCAGTTTAATGAAACATTTCAACCCCCAACTTATATGTTGCGTCGAGGTCGAGCGTCGGTCGCTTTCTCTTTTTAATCTAATGTCCGACACCATTACCCAAAGAGCGTCTCTTTTTTATTTTGATATTATTTGCCAATACACCTCATCGTCTATTCGCTAGTCATACAAGCAGTCCTTCCTACTGCATTTAATTTACTTCTCACCCACAGGTCTTTTTCATTATTTAGCCGCATCCCAAACTCCAACTATTCCTTTCTGATTTTTGGTTTTTCTACTCGAGAAAGTATCTCGCTCATGGACCTCATTTTTCAACGAATGCTTTACCTTAACTTGGTTTATATTATATCCCTCCGTTCCTTGTTATTATGCGCAGTGATTTTATTTACCACCTGACTAGCCCATTTCGCCACCGGCTCTCTCACATTTGCGAGACGCTGTTCTTTCTTATTTTGATATTCTTTGATCCTTATTAAGTTCATCGCCCTCGCGTCATTTAGTTCTTTCCTGGTGTTAAACTAAGTCACCCAAGCTGCACTACTGTTAACTTTCTTCCCCGTAAATATTGCCGAGAAGCTGCGGAGGATTACTTCATGAGGCACGAAGAAAGCATAGAAAAAAGAAAAACGAGGAAAGAATATGTAAGGAGACTAAATGAAGCCCACTTTTCTTAGCTAGCTTACGAAGTCAGTGAACTTTGAACAGCGCTTTCAGTTTCAGTTTAGATAAGGCGTTAGTTTAGATAAGACGTTTACATCAGTGTTGACTGGAGGCGAGAGAACCCTATCGAGAACTACCGTAATTACGCGCATATGTTCCGGCAGTCAATGTACTTTATAAGGAACTCATTTCTCACAACACAAACTTGGCGGGAGCTTCTAATATCAGTCACTGGTTTAGCTATCTTAATCTAATCTGTCAAGAGGACGTCAGCACGCGGATTGTTTATGTTGTCTTAGCGGTGATAAACCAAGATGGAGTTAGTGGGCCTAGAAGTGTGAGTCGACGAAGAACAGCAGTTATTATTATAACGAGAGGAATCGCAGAGGCGGCTGCGAGTCGCTAAGTACGAATCCGTTCCGAGCGCCTAGATATGCGGATTTGTCCCTCTTACTGAAATAAACGCCTTAATTTGGCATTGCTTCCCTAAGTGGCTTGGAAATCAATATACCAACAACATGTCACTAGCACAGGGCTTCTCGGAATATGCTGCAAGCATTCTCCTCACGGAGACTCACGAACAACTAGTTTTGCATGCTGGCTTTGACTTTATTTCTCTTGAGAAGAACAAAAGAGAAATGAGGATTTTGCCCGGAAATCTCTGTTATTTTTTATACAAGTGCTGTTGCTGCCCCCCTTTATTATAACAGTATATTCAGCTTTTTTTTTTTTAAGGGGGAGGGGGTGACTGCAATTTGGATGTCTACCTACTAGCACTTCGAGTTACATCCTGGCAAGCTCAATACTGAGTGCGATGATATACTGTGCTGCCATCTCTCGGAACCGCCCGAGGACGCACTAAGTGGGACAACGCGTGTTGAACTGCTGCAGCTTGATGTTTTTCTGAGCAGTTTATTACGCGTAAATGCTAATTTTCATATTTACGTACTGTACATTTTAGTGTGGGCTTGCTCAAACTTAATTTGGGGCATCACGGCATTCATTGGACAAGAAAGCAACCTGGTGAGCTTCTACTGTGTCGACGCTGCGCACCAGTGTGGGATGTATAGTTGCTGTTATGGAAACTATCGCATAGTCAGTCAGAAGTAAAGAGATGGAATATCGGTAAGAAAGTTTCTCTGTGAGTGGACCGGATCTGTAAGGTGCCTGGCAGATGCGGAGAGCCTTCAGATTGCCGGCCGAAGCGGAGCCGTTCGACTACCCCCTAGCCGACTCCCCCCCTCTTAGAGGGGGGAGGCACACCCATCTCACCTCCCCCTCTACCGTTCTTTCATTTATAGCTGCACCAAGCACCACGTCATGCACCTTTAAAGAAGGAGCAGAGCTGGCTCCGAAACGTCGGGGTTTTGTATTTCATTTGGCGTTTGGTTCATCCCACAGCGCCAGTTCTGCTTACCAAAAGTGGCCCACTTGGCACTCTCATCGCAGCGGGAGGCCTCAACCCAGAAGGCCTCCCGTACACCCATTGAAAGTTTGAGAATAGGTTGAGGACGTTTCGACCCCAATGCCTCTAATCATTCGCTTTACCAGGTGTGACTGCTCTCCCATCGAACGCCAGCTATCCTGAGGGAAACTTCGGAGGGAACCAGCTACTAGATGGTTCGATTGGTCTTTCGCCCCTATACCCGGATCGGACGATCGATTTGCACGTCAAAATCGCTTCGGACCTCCACCAGAGTTTCCTCTGGTGATAGTTGGAGAAATTTCAAGTTTCGCTTAGTTATAAACCTAACTAGGCAGGCAAACCTATCGAGATGTTTAGCTTTCAGCTTGCCATATCCCACGACCTCACTACGAAGCACGTGTTCACGCTAACGATCATACGCCAGTCAATTTCGAGAAGAATTTGATATAAAACGCATTCCATATATGGATCCCGACAGCGGCGATGTCTTTCCGAGGTGAACTCCTATACGTCCGTTCTTGATTTGGCACCGATATGGTAATCCAGGTCACATCTGGCGATTTTGCCATCGTCGCCGCTCACCTCGCTAAGGTACCACCAAGTAATTATACTGCAGAACCAGGCTACGAGCGTCAGTATCTTTCCCATGGTCCGCATTTCCACTTACCCGCTGCACCGAACCATTTCCAGGCCAGCATGAGGAACCCTTTTCCGGCATCACCGCAGGGTAACTCCTCCTGCGGCATTTTGCAGACGCCGGTCACCATCGCCACGCCGGCGCTAATCACCTCAACCGGAAAACTAGTCAGCGCGACCGATGGAGGTGAGGTCGCTGAAAGTTTGCTGTGTAGCAACGTACCTCTGCCTGTTTTAATACTCAAATTCAAAATTAACTTGCTGACCGAATATTTAGGAAGCGCTCAAAGTGCAGTATATTATAATAAGGCATTTATATCCTCCCATACGGCTATAAAAGAAAGAAAAATATTCCTGCACCAAGATGAATTTTTCTTTAACTACGAAGTTTCTGAGAAAGCTGTGTAGCTTTCCTTTGTAGCCGTATGGCTGCGCTTGGGTGGATGTCAATGAGTAATCACTCCCTTACTACAAATCTACTTCACCTTGGTGGATGCTTCGTCGCCTGCTGTGGACTCGTGCAAGGGACAGGGCGTCGAGGGCACAAATATTTAAGGAAGTAGGACTAACGGCGATGAGGACAGAAAACTCCTCCAAGTGGTTGATAAAACAATTAGTAGTGGTTTAACCCATGGTTAACTCTGGTTGAATTGGGATGGCAACGGCGGAAGCTTCTTTTGTCTGCTACATTATTCCCCCATCATGCCCTTTCAGTGTAAGGTGCTACATTATTGGGAACACTTAAGCTCATCCTTTAAGAGTATGACGAGAGAGCGTAAGCTACCGGCCCACATATAAATGAGAAGTGTTCAATGCTGCTGAACCTAATGTTGACCGAAAGCATTAACTGCGGGTGACCGAGCGTCCTTCGTCTTCTTCTTATTAGTCTTCTTCGTCTTCTCCTTAGTTTTCGTCCTCGTGTTCTTCATCATCTTCATCGTATTTATCTTAGTCTTCCTCTTCGTTTTCTTATTCTTCGTCGTCTTCGCCTTCTTCGCGGCTGTTCAAGGTCAAAGGGGGCCCTTCGCGGGACTACGCGACAGGCCGAAACCTGGCGTATTATTGATATCGCAATAAAATTAGGAGCAGGAAGCTTCTCCGGTTCCTGCAAGAAAATTCCTTGCATGATCTGGTACACTGTGCATTATGGCAAGTTTGCGAAATAAAAAATAAGACGAGTCATGCGATTCCTTTTACTCCTCTAAGTAGACGCTAGTGACCAGTGTTTCTGCATCTATGTGTACAGGACTTTACGAAAGGCAAAACTTATAACTATTAATTTCTCGGAGGCCCAACATACAGGCAGAGCCTGAATTGTGTGGTGAGCGGCTTTGCTATGGGATCTGTATATGTCTTGCGGATTTTATTATTTTCGACGGTACATAAACTAGTATGGGGACTTACACAATAGATAGTATATTAACCCCTAGCTTTTATGAAGCAGTCGAGGAATCTTCGTTCATTCTTTCAACATTCTATCACCTTCTCTCCTTCTACGAGTAGAATCTAATCAGTCTCTCATTTCGGAGTCCCGCGCACACCATAACAGGTAGAAATCGGCTCCCGTCGTGACGCGGTGATATGTACAGTTCTTGGGGGATGGACACTATCCAGTTGCGAGTAAAGGCAGCAAGCAGTCCCCCAGGCAGCGCAATTCATTGGCTCAGTAATGGTACTTTGTTCGTAATGTCCGGCCCAAGATAGGACAAGTGCAATGCCAATATAGTACCAACGTTGGCCGTCTACTCGCCTACGCACAACGGGTCTCCAAAAGAAGGCTTCTCTAAGGTGTAGGGTACACGGAGCCGCTTCGGGTCACTGCAGATGCTTTGATCGCGTCAGAGGGCGAAACGCATGGAGAGAAGAGAGGAACGGTACAGGAGGAAGCGAGGAGACGTAATTTCCGTGTGCAAATGATGGGCACCTTTGCCCCACTAATTAGGTTTCGTCCAAACACAGACAGGCGCCGCTCTATCTCTCTCTCTCTCGGAGGTCGATTTGAGCGCGGTAGGCAATGAAGAGGAGGAGACCTCACCATGAATTTCGTAGGATATAGAGCTCCCGGAAACGGCTGTCAAACGCATAGCATAGTAGGTCTCCCTTTTCCCGTCTACCGATGCTGCTTCGACGACACACGCACTGAGCAATGTAGTCCACTTATCCACGAACGAGACCTCCTTTCCATCCTTCTCTGGAAGGTCTGGCCATTGACGCTAGGAGTGCGGAGTTATTGGCGACTTCCGGGGCGATCTCTTGCCTGAACGACTTTGGAGCAGAAGACCAGGTGGCTTACTTGGATCTATGATCGCGCAATCGATGAAGGGTTTGACGGTCGAGGTCATGAGCCTAAATTCGCCCGCCGCTAATGTTAATTAGCCAGTCACGGTGTCTGTGAGATAACACCCGGGGTTGTTTTCTATAGAGACGGGTGTAGTGATTTACGTTATCTGAACGATGAGCAGTAAATAAGGAGCATTGAAAGCATGCTTTTGGGCGGCGATAATTTGCAGTTCCGGTGATGAAAACCTGCGACAGAGGCTGGTGTGCAGACTAGGCGTAATAATGTTCTAGGCGCCTTGGTCTTCAGGACAATGTATGACCTCCTTTCGATATTTTCTACATTCGTCTCGTCTTAGATTCCGAAGTATTGCGGAACTGGGCTGAAGTAGATTTGCCCACTATGAAAATAATGCTAACAAGTTACTGCAAGGAATCCTTGAAAAAGTAACGGTACCTTTACTAACTTGCAAGAAAGATTCCACACGCTCGGCTATGCTAGCGTTCAGTTTTCTCACCAGAAAGGACAGTTGTACCCCAGCTGGACGCGAGTACTTGCATGACTGTCACCGTCTGCGGAGTTTACTACACCAGATCGATTTTCCGTTCATTCTCGTAAGCGCCCCCAGTTGTCCACTGTTTAACTTTGTCTCACTCCACTTGAAAATAATCGTGTCATAGCAATTGTTCACGTCACTACCTTATCCCCTCTAATTGCTCGGTTCTCCCAGCCTCCAACAGAGACTGAAACGCGCGTAGAGCACGGCTCGATAAAGACCTAAGACAGCAGCTTTGATTCTGAGAATGTGTGAGCTCCAGTAGCTTGTTTTCTATTAGGGACGTACTTCTATGAATACTGCATTGCTGCGCATTGTCCGGCTACATTACTCGTACTCGGTGAATTGAGAGAAGTTTGTTTCCACAGTTAATAACGGTCGAAGATGCTCTAAAACAGTCAAAGTGGCAAATAGCGGCTTCGTTAGAGCTAGCTTCTTAGCTTAATAACGAGGGCCTAAACCTGCTAATTGAGCACGTGAAATGTGTTCTTGCATATGCGATAGCAGTGTGGTGAGGAATTTTCTAGAAACGCAAGCACCCGGATTTATCTTACGTCCGCGTTTGTTTGGTCTGGAACAAGTGCGGCTACAGGGCAGCGCAACAGACCACAGCAGACATTACAAATTCCCACTCTGCATGCTGGATCAGGAGTTTAACTCGCGCTCGAAGGTTAGTGGATGTATTGCACCTGCCGCCTGTTGTGCCGACTGGCGACTTTGCGTATGCACTCGCTCCTTGGCTGCGAAAATGCATGCAGAGAAGAACAGAAAGGAGGGGGGGGGGGGGGGGGGTCAACAAAGAAACGTTAATAAAGCGCATGGCAGGCATTTATAATCCTATTCAACACCTATCTTTCCTCCCTCTTCCAGTCACTGTCTACACTGCATCCCGCCACATGCCAACAACCCAACATGTCTCGGGGATAGTTCCTGAAGTGTTTAAACCCGGATTATCACGCACATACATGCTTTTCGCCACTCGCTTTTACACTCTCGCATCTTCTTATGCGCACATATCACACTGTTAAAGCTCAACTGAGTGCTGGCAAATAAGGACACGATTGGGGACAAGAAGGTGAAAGGAAACGAAATAAAACTTGAGAGAGAACGAAAAAGAGAACTGGCTCAGCTGAAATGCACGTTTAGAAGTGCGCATAGCATGGTGCGATCATCTTGCGGTGCCACTTTGTTTTGCCAAGAGGAAACCTTATAGAAGTAGCAAGAGCCTTTGAAGTATCGAAGTGAGCCTTTAGACAACATGCACGTTTCAATTGAAACGCTTTAAGAAACTGGATGTGAATGCCGTACAGAGGCGGCGACTCGGACAAGCCCTGATCTCATTAAAGAATCAGTTCGGAATTTCCGAGGGGAAGGGTACTCAAAGCATATGTTGCCTGCTTCCGGCAATGTGAAGGCTGATTAAAAGGGCCGTGGCAGAATTTCATAAGCAGCGATCTCAGATTCTTGAACGCTGTGTTTTAAGCTGCGATAGAAAAAGTGCAAACGCTGCCCCGGCAGCCACAGAGTGATTGTCAATGGCAACCTGCACAGCCACAATGTCTGTCACCCAGTATCTCAGTAAGTATAGCCGTTCTGTTTGAACGATTAAAATTAGATGAAAGTGCACCTAAACAAAAATAGTAGGTACAGCCTAGTCACGTTTTAGGCTAAAAAAAGCTTGATAAAACCAAATAAAGCAGAAGAAATCACAGTAAAAATTGCCGCTGCTGCAATTGAAACGTTTGAGCAAATATACAAATCATCAGCGTCGAGAGCGCATGTGTCTCGGGCAGCTCTGCAATATGAGCGCGCTTAGACGGGAGACGACATCGAGGCAAAAAGGCGGAAAGGAAAAGGATAGGGGGAGGGATAGAATGCGAAGGCGGCTCTCGTGTAGGGTTCATTCACGGGATGGATTCATTCGAGGCTGCTCCCGTCTCTTCATTCTCCGAACAACCTTGCGAACAATCGACAGGCATCGCAGCGACGCACCCAGAGGTGGTTGCAGTATTGTTCACTTGTTTTTCGTTCCATTCGTGGACGAGAGGGCTCTCCAACTCGATAACAATGAGGCCTAGTTCGGAAATGAGCAGCCAGCTCTCGTCTCCTGCACGCCACTCTGCAAATCTGAATCGGCAAAGGCTTATAATGCGAGCAGCGGAGAACAACACCCGTGCGAACACACGGAAGAAAGAGAAGCTCATGAACACAATCGCACCGGGCTGACACCAGCGCTTGAGGGATCGTGAATGCAGCCGCAGAGCTGCTGGGACATGCGTCCAATCCCCCTCCCAGCTACTCGTCCACCGCCTCACCATTGTGGCTCATCGTGAAGTTACTCGTTGACCTTGACATTCTTAAAGCCATGCCAACTCGATAGCCCAACCCTCCTGCGCAGTTAGCAGCCCGACCTAAACTTCATAAACAAGTTATCAACAGGCGCTACGCGGCGGAAAAAAAAATGCAGCGCTCGATGTTGCAGCGCTCGCATACCGAAAATAGGACGAAAGACAGCAACGTCGATGCATGCGAGTGCAGCAGAACTGGGGCGAGCTTTGTCTGTAGAGCGACGGCGCATTTGAAATGATCGAATGCTAAATTAGCATTCAGCTCCCGCACTGCAGCAAAAACACCCTAGCGAAAAAACCGTATGAGTCACAATAACCTCATATAGATTTTTCATAAAAACTCATACTAAACTCTTACAATTCTCACACAATCTCATACATTTCTCATACGTTGAATGATATCTGTATGGCATTATATGAAAATTATAGGAGTTTAGTATGAGAACTCTGTATGAGGTTATTGTTTTTTCGCTAGGGCAGGGGGAAAAAGAGCAAAAGAGGTCTCGCCCGCATTGACAGTTTAAAGCCTGCTCTTCTTCAGCAATGACTTCCCATTCGCTCTCTCGCTTTTAGCCTTCTTCGTCATTTATTTCGCTGCACCACCGAACACCCCTTTCAGTTCCCCACGTTGGGCGCCATTTAGGGGCAACACGCGCCCCCAGGTTTTGCGTTGACGCAGCGAAGTGGAAAGGGGGAGCCGAAGATCGGCGCGAGGGCCAATGAAGACATAAAAAGCGCTCGTTGTTCATGCTAATGGTGTTTTCGGAAATCTCTCATTCTGAATGCGTAAGCAGCTGCCGTCAGCAAACTCTATACCTCCCGGGCTGCCTGTCGCGAGCACGCAAAATCGCGCGTTCAGGAAGTACAACCGCTAGTCTTTGCTGTTGCCGAAATTCAGCAGCTTTCCTCCGCTTGTGGCTTTAGGCGTCCCCACGTTTCCGCTATTCTTGCAGTTAGGCACTATTCCGGATTAAGGACAAATGCGCGCGTAGGAATGTATCAGACGGGCGTACGGAGAAATGAAGCTTACGAGGGAATTGCATGGGAGGCTTATTTTGCCTTGGCAACGTTTAGTGCTCGGAAGCAGCTGTCACAGCAAACCAAGCCAGCCGGCACGAAACATGCCTCCTGTAACTGCGTTTCTTTGCGAAACATCTGACTTGCAAACAGCCTCTCTGAGCGCAGGTAAGACATTGTTTACAAACTCAGCGATGATCAATCCACAGCTCACAAATATTTCGCCAGCAGTGCTGTGTCAGCGTGATTACGCAGAGTGACTGTCTGGAGACAGTGACTGTATCAGATATGATTTTTGTG
>JAJIZL010046837.1:0-13219 GCA_023969395.1 Amblyomma maculatum | reverse complement strand
CCCCCTTTAATTTACAAATTTCTCAAAATTGCTTTTCGCAGTCTATTTGGACATCATCTCACGGCCTACTCTTAGCTGCCCCCTACTGACATAAACTTGGCCATCTGGGACCAAATGATGCAGGCAAAATGGGCCACAGTGGGGAATGGTTGTGACATTTTCTTTACTTTTCTCATCGGCACGTGTCGAGTTGAAGGGAAAGGAGGGGCATTATTTTTTACCTCCATCTGTGTTAGTTAAACCAGCTTAAAAATTTGTGTCGTGGAAATGAGTGATGAAATACTAATCGTTAGTGCACCTTTTCTAGCCACAGCAAATACCTTTTCATTGTTCCTTTAATCGAGCTGAACTAGTTCGTTCATTATCACAAAAATGTATGCAGCTTTGCTTTCATCTATTTGTTCCTTCTTTGTTGTGGTTTCCATGCAGCAGTTTTATAACAACTTCATTCCTTTCGTGCACAGACAAGGGTAGGAAAATGAATGGCTTGTGAGGACATGCATATGAAAAAAGCCAAAAGTGATTGAAATCAAGTAAAGCATATGGAAATTTTTATTATTGTTGTTTCACAGGATATTCAATGGAAAATTATTACTTTAATCGTTTTTTACCTGAAAGATTACGGTGGAAGTAGGAGAGACGGCAACTATATGTAAATAGAGAGATCCAAAGCTACAGCAGTGGCTGTTAAACCTTGTTCGTCCGAGTATACTAATTCGGTTGTGCATAGCCGAATATTGAGATTGCTCACAAGGGTCACCCCCAACCAATGCGGCAATAGGTCTAACACCACAAGTGCCACTTGGAATGCGATTGAGTGGTGAGAGTAGCAGCTGTACCAAAACCCTTTAGTCCTCCTCTAGGAGCACCAAAGGGTTCTAGCCAGAGCCACTGTTAAAGGTATACTGCACGAAATTTGCAACTTTCTCTGAAATCGCTGAAATTGCATTCAGGAGATGCAGTTATCAAAAGCTGTTTTGTGCACTGCTTTGAGATTATTGTACTGGCAAGTTATATTTTGTAGAAGATGGCTGTAAAAGTGTGAACTTTCCTTAGAACTAGTGCTAGGTAGATTTTAATGAGGAATTATATACAACTCTGAAAAGTTTTGTTAAGCAAAAGCTGTAAAGAACTGCATTAACACGATAAGTACAAACCATCTTCTCTTGGTCACGTGTCAGTGTATGTTGTGCCTCGAGGCTCCTGTATTGTGCTCTTTCTGTGATGGGTTCCTTGCGACATAGGCAAGTGGCTTTGCCTTATGAGTGACCTTAAAGCAACTCGCACTTCCTTTAGTTTTGCACTTGTACAATCAAGCACAAGAGACGAATTATAGGGTCATTCAGCACTACACATCTTGCATCTACAGTACACCTAATGTGGAAAGCCTGGGAGTGTTGCCAGCAATCTCTCTGTTATGCTTTTCTCACTCCGAATTTTTTTTTTATACTGTCCTCAACAGTTGAAAACGCAGCTGAGTTGATGCAGATAATTTTCGGATAATGATTGGGTTTGTCCGCACATTCACGAAGCATGCTTGGGTAGAAATACAGAAAAATATCGAGTTCTCACTATACACTAACTATCTTAAACGCAGTGGCGAACTGATTGTAATCTTCATTTATCGGAATTTGTTTTTGGCAGAATCACAAAGTGGCGGAAATATGTGTAGGTGGTTTCTTCACATTCACATTCAAGAGACTAACAGACCAAAATGTGTCATAAATTATGATGGAAATGGCAAGCTCTTGCCTTGCAATTGAGGACAGCAGTACAGGAAGCAAAAGGATTTATTTATCACTGAAAATCTTATCAAATGAGCTAGAGTGTTACATTGCTGTGAAACCTTGCCGTTACCGGTGCATCCCACCATATGGCCACATCTCGGTGAAGTATTAGAGTGCATATGATTTTTTCTTTTTCTTTCACGAGTGTTCATGTTCTATTTTAGTTTATGCACTCTCTGGCCAGCACTCTGCTGATTATAAATGCTCCCTTCACTTCGCCAGTGAAGTGCGTCTAGCTTCTGTCACTCTGTGGAACCACAATGTTTTGCATTTCTTGGCTGCAATAGCGACCACGGTCATTTAATGCTTGCATAGACTTAGGCGTTTGTCAAAGTGCCATAACGGCTGGGTGCGGGAACTCATATATATATTATTCTCTTCTGTAAAAAAAAATGAATGTCTGGCAGCAGAGCTTTCTTTTTATATTAGCTTTCAATACATCCTTTTTGCCCGCCTGTGATTGACATTTTGCTCATTTATCATGGTTTCCAGCTTCTTCATACAAACAAAAGACATCAGTAACATCAACTGATGAAAATATTCTTGGTAAAAACTTTTCTACAGCATTTCTAACAAAAATTTCATGGAATGATTACCTGAGAAGTATGTTTTTCATTGTGCCGAAAAGATTAGGTGTTTAAACTTTTGTAAGGTGTGAGAAATGTACTCATTTTGCAAAGCCATTGTTGTTGCATGTTGCAGCTATAAAAAGTTTGCAATCTGCAGTTCTCGTAGGACGTAAATTCACTAAGGTGTAAACAAAAAAAATGAGAGATATAATTAGCTGAGGAGGAAAAACTCGAAAGCCCATCATATTCTCCACTGTAGCCATAGAAAAAAGTCTAGCTCTTCCGCACGATGACACAGCTAGGCAGCTCCGAATGGCTTTATTAACCACTGGCAGTTTGTGTCACAGGAACACTTTTGTTCCTAATACAGTGTGCATTAAAAAACGTTTTGCTTTTTGTCCTGTAACTCATTACATGATGGAACTGAAAGAATTTACATTTAAAATAAAGCTTAGAAATGAGCTCAGTCCTACTTCACACATTTTGATTCAGTTTTCACTGGTGGCAGCACGCTAACTGTGACTGGTGCATCTGTTGACTAAACTATCAGTGAACAGCAGTTGATGATTTTTTTATTCTAGGAAGCAGCTAGAAGTTCAATGGCACAAGGTTGGTACCGTGGGGGGCACGAGGTAAACCAGCAACTTTTGATGTACAGACTGATGTACAGACGTCAGCAAGTCTGCCCGGAGTGCTCGAACACCAACCTGTCGCACAAAGAAAATGAAATTTTTGAGCAGGGGCCCAATTCTAGGAACAATGATGGCGCTATACTGAAGGTGCATAGGCATACTACTTGCACTGACAGCTACACTTTACCACTAATAGAGCAGCCCAGACAAAATTTCACTTTGTTCGCTCCGCAGCACACCTCTCCAGCATTGTAGACGTGCCGACGACTGCACTAGTGGTGAAAGTGTGTTGCTATTGCTAGGGGGAAGGACTATACAACCAAGGCACAGCAAAAGTCAAATAATATAGTGATTGTGTTCAGCCATTTCGCTGCTAATATGTTATTATTATGCTATTATGAATCAAATCATATAAGAATACCCAAGTACAGATGCAGATCTGCTAAGCGAACTCCGAAGCAGATATCTCAATACCGGTAGCAACCCCAATGCTACCTATGAGTACAAAGGGGTTCCTAATGAAGACTTCGACAGAGAGATCGCGGAAGCGGAAATTTGGGCCGCAATTCGCCATTTACATACTACCTCTCAGCAATTAACGACTTAATGAATGAATATTGGAACAAAGGTGAACTTTCGCAGATGTGGAAACACGTGAAGGTTGTCTTTATTCCTAAACACAAAAAGAAACTAAGCATAGAGAACTTAAGGCCCATCTCTCTTACGTCGTGCTTAGGTAAACTTATGGAACATGTTATTCTAAATAGGCTTTAGAACTACGCAGAAGAGAATGACCTGCCCAGCTCAATGATTGGCTTCAAAACTCAACTCTCTACTCAGGACGTAATGCTTCAGTTGCATGCAGAAGTGATAGATCCCCCTAACAAAACCGGAACCAAAGTGATTTTTGCCTTGGATCTGGAAAAAGCCTTCGACAATGTCTCTCATGAAGCCATTCTCCAAACCCTCGCCAACATAAACGCAGGGAACAAAACCTTTAATTACATTCCTTCCTTTCTCTCGGGAAGGACTGCGGGCAGAGCTAAGTATCGCAGGACTTGCATCGGACAAAATAGCAATAGGAGACAGAGGAACCCCGCAAGGATCAGTCCTCTCTCCCTTCTTGTTCAACCTAGCAATGATAGGTCTGCCTCCCAAACTTGAAGAAATCCAAGATCTTCAACACTCCCTATATGCTGACGATGTCACCTTGTGGGTAGCAAAAGGTTCGGACGCTCACATAGAGGAAACGCTTCAGAAGCAGTGAATGTAGTCCAGTCATACACTAACCAGATTGGGATGGAATGCTCACAACATAAGTCTGAACTACTAGCAGTGAGAAGGAAAACGCAAGACAAAGTAGAGATAAAAGTCTGCCTGCACGGACTACCCATACCCACAGTCGATACTATTAGAGTGCTCGGGCTCTACATCCAGAGCAATAGGCAGAGCAATGTTACTATCAACAGGCTGGAAATGACTGTGCAACAAATCACTAGACTGATACACAGAGTAACGGCAAGAAAGAGGCTGACATTTGTCGTCTTATCCATGCCTTTGTACTAAGTCGATTCACATACTCTGTCCCTTATCTCCGCCTCATTCAATCTGACAAGGAGAAATTAGACACTCATTAGAAGCACCTACAAGGCTGGGCTAGGTCTACCCAGAAACACTGCAACCGAAAAACTTCTCTCACTTGGGATACACAACAATGTAGAGGAGCTGATTGCAGCTACAAAGACTAACAAACTCTAAAGAAGGCAGACAAATTCTCAACCGCATGAGAATTAATGCCGAACCACTAGCCAACCACTAGGGCCACTACCAAGAGGAGCTGGCGACAAAATTATCTCCAAACCTGTGCCCAAAAACATGCATCCCTCCTTCCATGAAGCAGGAGGAAAGCTAGAGCTAGGGCCCTAAACAGAAAATACCGAAATCACGATGGGGTGGTGTATACCAACGCCTTGTATTACTATATGGCTGACGGTGCCGTTGCTATCTTTGTAATTAAGCAGTACAGTAAGTAAATGCGTATCAGCTGCTTCGGTCAAAGTCCGCTACTTGGACCAGGAGGAAGAAGCCGCAATCGCTTTAGCCATCGCTACAGCAGATGCGGACATAATTGTCACTGATTCAAAAACTGGCATACGTAACTTCTCGCGTAGCAGAATATCAAATACTGCCAGAAACAACCTCGCGGATATCAGACTCGACAGAGAGATAGAACTCGTATGGACGCCTGCCCCCTCAGGGTACCGAGGCAATGAGGCTGCTCATCAACACGCTCGAGGTTTTGTCGGCCGAGCGGTGAGACCTAATGCCGAGGAACTTGAAATGGAAGAATTGCTCACATACAGCGACCTACAGCGACATACCCCTGCCAGCATTTTAGTTCATCGGGACAGTTTGCCCATATGATAACAGTAGCAACTAGTGCAGCTCCCTCATGACTGCATGGGCAGCAAGAGCGCAAGTATGCTGCAAGGGAATACACTGTCAAGGTTAGAACATGCCAAAGTTAATACTTTTCTTGCTTCGTGCACACTGACTACAAATGAATTACTTCTCCTCTATGTGAAAACAGTAATAGACTTTGTTTCATGCATTTTGCCTCGCTTAACTGATCAGTATTAGACACATACCTTCACCAGACATTGCACTTCGGGCTGGTAGCAGAAATAAATGGATTAATATATTGTACCAATAAACTATTATTAAACATTTACCACTTTGTTCGCAAGAAAAAAAAAATTTTTGCAAATGTGTGTAACATGCAGGGCTGATTTTGTTAATGCCCACATCACATTGACACAGATAAAGTAACATAGTGTGTACCAGTGAAAAAAGTGATTTCTAGTCTGTGTTTGTGCTAGGCTTTGTTTCTGCTGCTGTCTGCAATCAACAAACTACATTTCTAAGGATTGCATTTGCAAAAGAAAATAGTACTCATATTAAGACATGCTAGGCCGAGGACCTGGGTTCAGTTCCAGCCATAGTGGTCGTTACATATCAATGAAGGTGAAATGCAAGACACACTTGCAATGTCAGTGCACACGAAGAACCTCAAATCAATGGCATTAATGCAGAGCTGTCCACTATGACGTCTCTTATAGGCAGTTTTTCTATATCACTTATGGAAGTTAAACACCATATCCCACACCGAAGGAGGAACAACACTTTCTTTACTGACCAAATAAGTGAAAAAGAAACGAAACTTGCGATTGCCCTGGCCTTTAACCCTGATGTTGAAGGAAAGAAAGTGTATTCAGAGGCAGCAGCTGGTGGTGGCAATTTCCACCTGAGCATGGATATTCAATGAATGCTTGTTTTAATCTGAAAGTAAATCTCTAGAAGGAAAATTGTTGAAGGGCGACATCTGCAGGTTTTGTTGATGCTATATTGCCATTTATGACACTGTGAGCACCCTTTCACTCTTATCTACTACCCTGCGAAACTAAGAAGCAAACAAGATAGCTTTGAACAGTGCCACATAGCTGCAATACCTAAGCAACAGCTGCACGAGCTGTTTAAAACCACTTGCAAAATACACAAATCATTTTCACTACATGCACGGCGGAAGGTGTTTGCACGCAGTAGAGGCACTCATAAAAGTAATGTATCAGCTTTTGGGGTTGAAGCACAGCTACGGACGGTCGCCTTTTTTTTTTTTTTTTTTTTTTAAAGCAGGCCTTTGCTTCACCGGACGGTTTAGGTGGGGTTCTCACCGAAATACATTTCGGAGCCGATTTGCATGTTAACGATATGTAACACAAACCTGCACTGAGAGCCACGACGGGTTTCATGACGCGGCCGTGCACCAGCGATCGAAAACGTGCACAAATAAACCGCATTTAAGTTGAGGACAACCCAGAGGGCTATGGAACGAAAAATGGTAGGGGTAACATTGAGAGATAGAAAGCGTGCAGTGTGGGTCAGAGAAATAACTCAAGTTACCGACATTCTAGTGGAAATTAAGAAGAAGAAATGGACATGGGCAGGACATGTAGTGCGAAGAGAGGATAACCGATGGTCGCTGAGGGTAACAAACTGGATTCCAAGGGAAGGAAAGCGTAGCAGGGGGCGGCAGAAAGTTAGGTGGGCGGATGAGATTAAGAAGTTCGCAGGGGTCAAGTGGATGCAGCTAGCACAGAACCGGGTTAAGTGGAGAAATATGGGAGAGGCCTTCGCCCTGCAGTGGGTATAATCAGGCTGATGATGATGATGAATTGATTCGTGGCAAGACTAGCCACTAGAGCACTAGCCTCATGCAGTCTTTGGGGTAGTCTCGCGGCACATCACGCACGCACATCCAACGGCTAGCAGCAACGTTACTAGAACAAACTCTAGCAGTCAGCACAAGGGATCTTGCGGAAATACAAGGCTTGCGTTCCCTCATAAAATAGATCGCATTTCGGGGCCGATTTGCATGTAAGCGCTATGTAACCGTCTGAGCCACGAAGGGCTTCGTGGAGCGACCGAGCGCCAGCGATTGAATCAATGCACAAATCGCATTTAGTTCATCCGGGGCAAGACAAGACGACTAGCCTCATGCGGTCTTTGGAGAAGACTCGCGGCACAAGTATAGCACAAGAGCGCGCACACACATCCACGCGACAACGCGCATCGCACGCTGCCACAACAACACGAGCGCCGAGGCCCATGCCTTGAGTCGCTAGCGTGGAATGGGGGTGCCGGCCGCAGCTCGTAACAGCCAGCCGAAGGCCTCTTCTCCCTCTCCTTCTTCGTTTTCCCCCTCGCGCCGCATCCGTTTGTTGGGATCGGATATACGCCGCGCTCCCTCCCCTGGCGCGCGCATTGAGACCGGCCGTGCAGCCACCCCACGTGGCCTCGCCTCGTGACGGCACAAGTTGGAGCCCTGCTTTTGCAGCTGTGATGTCACACCGCAAGGCGCGCCGCGCGCCGCGATCGCAGGAGTTAGGCAGCAGCCACCACGCGCGGCCTCGCCTCGCGACGGCACAACTGTTTCGCAATCAGCGCTTCGTCGCTGATTGCGAAACAGTTTCTTTCCCAGAGGCGAGATGCACATGCAAAAGCAGGGACAACTAAAGCAATCATATTTTTTCTAAAAGGCGGAATTCCACTTCTTCTCCCTCGAGTTCTTGTATTAACGCGTTTGATGTTTAGCTTGTTTTTGGCCGATATATAAACCTCGCCATCGTTTATACTTTTCAGACGAACCTGCAACTGCCAGATACGTCATGGCGCGGCTTTGTTTTTTGCTCCCCATATATGAAACACCTTAATCGTGTCGGCAGCCAGTCACGTGATTTGATGTGCAGCCTCAGTCCCGGAAAATGTGGCGCATTTTGCAATTTATGCAAACTGCTCATCTTTGGCGGCAGCTTCGACTGAGGAAATTGATCGCGGGCCTCCTAATACGCGGTCATTCATTGCAGGAAGTGTTTCAAATATTTGAATATGTGATTTTGTCATTTCTCCTTTGGACTGAAGCAACATATGTGGTTTTTACCTATTTGACGGAAGCAGAAAGACGTGACTTATTTTCCGCCTCGTACTTTGTACGCTTACGGTGTGTACTACATACAAGCTACTAAGTTGGCTTATTTGGTTTATCTTTAGGGTACCTACGAGACAGAATTGATCAGTAGAAGTGGGCAAGGCTACTAATAATATAAAAAATCAAGGTCAGCGCAGCTTAAACGTCATAGCGGTTTATGAATTATAATGCGAAAGCATTTTTATCTCATCAGTGGCGTTCGCAGGCTGTGTCTGTAGAGCGTGTCGGCTGTGCGTTTCGACAGAATTCCTCGGCAGAGGTTGGGAAAAGCCGCTGTCATCAGAGGATGCCTGCACGAACTGTCGATAATAGATTGAATAGTTAATTAGTAATAAAGCAGCAAATTTCGTATCCGACCAATCTCTAGTAGGCCCACCTCAATAGTGACCCCAAATCTGCATGAGCCATTCCCAAAATGCGGCCCCGTGGACCCATATAATGTGGCCTAATCATAATTTTACCAATACGACATTGACACAATTCTAGCGTGGTGAAATTAGTGGTCTCCTTCAAATTGGGATGGGCTGTGGCTAATATTTGAACCTTGGGTCTCCAAAATGTGACCTCGTAAGAATTTGACAAAATCAATGTTTAACTTAATTCAAGTATGGTTATTCAATGGTGACCTCCAAATTAGGGCGCGCCACCCCTGAAATGTGGCCTCCCTGGACCTTCAAAATTTGACTTCATCTGAGATCAACCGAAATTACTGTCTGATCTATTTTGACTATGATTAAGTCAGTGACGAATTACAAATTTAGTTGGGCCACCTCCCTCAATTTTGGACCCCTGGATCCACGAAATTTGACTCAGTCCAAATTAGAGCAAAATTTCTGTCTAACATAATCTGAGTGCGGCCCTGTCAAAGGTGACTTAAAAATTTAGGTTGGCCACCCACAAAACGTTGAACATTGACCCAAAAATATGACTTCCTCTGAATCATAACAATATGAACGGTACTAAACAACAAAACGCCGAACTCATAACGACATTATGTACGGAACTCGCATTGCTTTCACCTTTCTGCACGTAAGCAGAATTAGGTATAGTCCTGTAATTTTTAATAGGACGACTTTGGACGACTACACTGTTCAGTTTGTCCTTATTGCACGGCTTATGCTCTTAGACTGACGGCACCTCAGCGTTTGTGATATGTACTGCGTGCACCAAGGAATGTCTTTAATTGCCCAAATACGTTTGAAGCTGAATGCACTACGACATGTCAGAAATCATGATGCGAGCACCAGCATAAAGGCGCTTTCCTTTGCGTGATATAGCCAATAACTAATGCTTTGAAGGTAATTTCTAGTTTTCGCAATTTAAATATTCTGCATACGACAACACTCACCATCCTGTTTCTGATTATGAGTCTGGACTGCGTATTAGACTGCGTGTAAAGCATAATCTATGGGACTCTATCCGGAGCCAATGAACAATAAAATGAAGCTCGTCTAGAGATTAGCCTGTAGTTAAATTCACAATGTGACCTCTCTTATTCGATTTCGAATGGGTGACCGGATATTTGCTTCTCGGAAACCGCACATGTGGCACTCGACTCGGCTGTTGTAAACTGCTCTACCCTTTATTTTTAAGAAATAAAGAACTGAAAACCATGATACGTACTGTTAATCGGAACGGCGTCTTGAGCACTGAGCTCAGCGCGAATATTGAAAGACTTTAAATCAACTTAGCCACGATGTAATCTTATTTTAAACGCAAACTCTGCTGAGAGCTTTACAATGACACGCGCCTCGCAGGTTGTAAATTCTACAAATAGCCCTGCAAATAAAGAAGATCATCCTGACCAGATGCATGAAAGCCACAAAGATGACGAGAGTTTTATATTTGCAGTAATACGAGAATTTTAGCAGCACCAGTCCTCACATCTTTTGTTAAATAGGTGACGTGCTCAATTTAGCAGTTCAGTGGGTAACCAGAGTTAAATAGTGCAATCGTATAAAATTTAAATTGTATTTTAAAATAAAAACTGCTTGGTTAAGATCCCATGCGATATTTGTGATTAGTTTCAGACGTCTAGGTAATCGGTATTCGCATAAACTTGCATTCCGATCATATTAGATTTTGAAACTGTTACATAAGGGAAGGCAACACAAGACTTCGTTGATAAGACGTTTTTGTTTGTCTGTATATTTGAAGCATGGTGTCAGAATGATCCAGCCATATAAACATTATAATTCGCTACATTTTAAATGGTGCATTCACTCCTTATATTTAGTTTTAGAAAGGAACTAGATATAAAGCCCACTCCCAATTTCAAGCGCTATCCCAGGTTTTATGACGACTGTGAGTTTACACTAAAGAAGACCATGTGTTTCGCTCATTGTGAAACCTACACCGAGATAGGGAGGGAATGAGGAAAGGTGCAAGGAATAGAGATCAAAATAAAGAGAAAGAGATAAATATAGAAAATAGTAAAGAAACGAAGTAGCACCTTCCTGCTCGCAGACGAAGCCTAAGGGCAAAATACGGAGAGCCTCCCCGCTGCTACAAAAAAGGAGAGGCAGTGTTTTGTCTTGGAGGGTTTTGCACAGAAATTGTAATAAAAGACAGTATTGCAAATAAGTGAAACAATTCAGAAAAGCGTGAGACTACACGACCAAAGCGCGTCGATGAGATAACGGTTCTGGAAGAGGAAGGGAGGACAGCAGCATGTTTTGCTGTATTTTCTGTCTGTTTTATTCTCTGGGGTATTTAGTAGGTTGAGAGACCAATTTTTTAAAACTTCATACTACTTAGCAGTGTACTTGCCGTTACGTTGCCTATTACTGACATCGGGGAGCTTGATTTGTTGGTTTCTAAGATTTTTGTTATAATTGTGGGTAATTTATAGTCTTTGACGAGGTAAAATATATTCATTGGTACTGGTACAGAGAACCTCCACTTTGAACCTTAAGTAATTGAAGTAGATTACCAGCCATCACTACACTGCCTCTTTAACTATTTTTTTTTTCATTTTTGGTGCGTTCTTCATTGCTGCCCTCGCAGTGCACCTCAAGGGCTCATCGAAGGTGAAACAGAAACTTTGACTGTCCTTTCCTCATGACCAGCATTATCAAAAGTATGCCGTCCGGGACATTCAATTCTATGCTAGGTGAAGAGAGTCATTGTTCTGAAATTTTTCCTCAGGTGAAAAGAGTAGAAAAGGAGGGAGAGTAATGAAGCCGGCTCGTTTTCAACAAACAAAGGGCTCGAAAGCTCAGAATTAATGGGACAAAGAGAGATTTCTTTACGGATGCGCCCGGAAATGGCACTGGGGTGTTGAACAAAGGCCGGCGTTTCGCTTCGGGGGAGAAACGTGTCCACATTTTGCAAGGTTTTTCTATGCGAATAATTCTCGACCCAAGAGTATTGTGTCTAGGTTCCTGAGAAACGCAACTTTGCTGAAGAGGGTCACATACCTCAATACTACGGTGCATTACGCTCTACATGCGGAAGGAAAAAATGTAGTGGAAATGACTGCCTTGCTTTTGTGTGGCATTTACGTTCTGTTCACTCCAAGTTTTTGCAGACGCAGTATATAGGGGGAATTAGGTGGCAATTATGGTATAAATTGAGCGTTACATGCCAGTTTTACGGCTTGAAGCAGAAGCGAACTGCCGTTGAAAGTTTTCTATTTGATTGTGTTCGGAGGAGAATGGTATTGTGTGAAGCAATTTTTATTTTATTTTTTGGTTGTCTTACTTCAATGGGCGAATTTACTCGAAGTGCGGGCGCGGCGAGAAATGTGTAATAGTAAACTGTACAAATAAGGAGAATGTAAATGGTCGGAAAAGGGTCAACAGATGAAGGTCCGTTGGCATTTCCCGTACCTCTTTTGAGGTAATAACGGGATGCTGTAAAAACGTTTCGAGACACGTTTCGTTACTGCCAAATAGAAAAAGGTACAGAAGGCTGCAAACACAAAGCCAAAAGCAGCGCCCATCTTCCTACGTTTGTGTATTTAAAGGCATTCCCTTGTGTGGTCCGGGAGATGCGCGCTGGATTCAGTGTTTTAACATGTGTATTGCCACTTCGTCGATTTTATCATGAGTAGCATATAGGCCATATAATGACCGTAAATCAATTTGCCTGAAAATATATCATTTACGGTGACGCTTCGCATGCATTTGCGAGTTTGCGGCGATGCTGTAATGACTCGTGCAAGGGGTATTGAGAGGCGCGTCTTGTCCGAAAGCACCAGAACGTCACTTAGAAAGAACGAATGATCAGGAAGACCAGTCACCCATTTCTTCATCAGAATCCTCAGCGAATATTCAATAACACTGATTCCATTGTCGATATATCACAAAGGAAAGCGCAAGATATCTTCGCGCGCGCTCTGGGCATAGCCGTGTTGCTGCCAAGGATTTATCCTGGCTGCTGAGTCTAGTAAAGAAGGAACGTGCACCGAGCCAAATAAGTCAATTGTTGAAGAACTATGTCAGCGTATTTGTCATGACCCGCAATATATGTCAAGGGTTGTTGCTGGTGGCGATACTATGTCTTATTGGCACCTCCTCGCGACGAAGCAAGGTTCTTCACAGTGGAAGAGCCCATGAAGGGAGCGATGGAAAAAAGGCAAGTTAAGGCAGCAGACAATGAAGGCGATGATGAAGGCTAGGCTAATTCTCTCTTTCGTTATTTGCAGCATTGTGCATTATTCTGCATTAAGGATTCATCTTCGGA
>JAJIZL010046835.1:0-12556 GCA_023969395.1 Amblyomma maculatum | reverse complement strand
CGGATTTTCTGGCTGTTGTAAAAAAACTCTCGCTAATGCATGCATGAAGCCCGTGCCCCAAAGAATGTTGCTTCAATAAAGGGGAATTTGCCCATATCAACGTTATTTTCGCCAGAGAATAAGGCATGACTCAGACACTGTGTTAAACAAATTTTTGTTATACGTACAAAAGAGAACGCTCAGTTATCTGCATCAAAAATTGTATTCTACTATTGATTGTTCTTTTCTTCTTTGTCTGAATCCCTGAAATGCAAGGTCAGCTCATTGCATCTCACACTGGCTTCGTATTCACAAAGTCGTGTAGTCTTAGCTGCTCAGTGTTTCATAGGATACTGTGTTAGCTGTCTCTCGGCTACGTTCTCGTTTAGCCCTTAAAGAGTTTGACTAAGCCCTTTCATGGGTGGGAGGAGTTTGAGGAACACAGATGTTTTAAGGACGGCTCATAAGTGAAGGTGTCTTGTCGATGGTACTTTGTGAAAATAGAAATGCATCTTTAACTGCTCTGGACATCCAGAAAGCATTCTTCAAAACAGAATGCTTTGCTAAACGAAAATGGGTTGCATACGTGTCATTCAAGCATCATCATCATCATCATCATCATCAGCCTGATTATACCCACTGCAGGGCGAAGGCCTCTCCCATATCTCTCCACTTAACCCGGTTCTGTGCTAGCTGCATCCACTTGACCCCTGCGAACTTCTTAATCTCATCCGCCCACCTAACTTAGGTGGGCGGATGAGTTAGGTGGGCGGAAGTCATTCAAGCGAATACAAGCAAATACAAAATATTCTGCTGGTATTTTTAATGCTAAAACTCTAGCGACGTATTAACTCCTTAACAATTTTTATCAGATGCAGTATCACCTTCTTGGCTTTAATATGCCCCACTGAAATCGTTGTGGGTAGATTGAATTCATGTGTGTTGTTTTAAGCCTTTCCTTGCGAGAATGTATGTCCGGCAACCATGGCTTTCTGCTTCCATGAAAGCATTGCTACCGTTATTTCTTACATTCTTAATGAACTTCATGTGCTTCCAAGGTTTTTCCTGGGTTCAAAGCAGGGTGAAGAGAGAGGCAATCGGTTTAGAAAATACCATCAGGTAATGACAAAGCTTCAAGGCAGCTTTGTTGCCATACTTCACTAAGCAAGATAAGGCATCCCCGCGTTTTACAGTTGAATGCACAGGACACGAAGTTTAAGAAACAGAGCAGTTTTAGAAAGATAGGGTCTATTTTGGCCTTTAAGTAGGGCTTTGGTTTTTTCAAAAATTTTTTCTCGATTGAAATTGCTTGTGTGCTGAATTTCTTGTGTCGGAGCATATTTTATTTAAACGTAGAGGGATTTAGGATGAGGGTCTTCCACTACTGTCTTTCGCTTCTGCTAATAAATGGTCGTTCAAGTATTACTTAACATCACTCATTTGCAAATACACCTTTGTAACTGCATCGTTAAGGTATTATACCCCGGTCAGACGAGCAAGTTTAGTGTCACTTTCAACGAGTGCACTCGCCTTTAGTGTCATTCGCATCGTGTCACACGATGAACTTTAATGACACTCGCTGCCGAACACACTCGGCGGGAAGTGAGTTTGGCGAACTCACTACCCTTTTAACTACACTTTGTCCGGCAGGCGAGTGTGTAGTCTCTACAACAGGGCACTTCATATTACTCATACATTTTTTGAAAATTACAATGTTTTGAAATTTTTATTGTAATTTTATGACCGTTTCTATTAAAAGACAATGAATTTAAGCGGTCACCAACTAAAAACAATGCGTATACTTGAATAGCTACCCTCGCTCTCAGTGCTTGCGCTAAGGCGAAGGCGTTCGCCTGCTGCTGCACCTCGATAGTATGCGGTATCTCAAGCTACATCAACGAAGTTGGAGTTATTTGTAACTCAATCTCTAGAAAGGCGTCACTTGACACGGCAGCATTTCGCTCAAGCGCCGGCCGACGACAGCACCGTTTTTGCTCCTGCAAGCCGCCAGCTCCAAGCCAGCACCTTTACGGCGCATCCGGTCCCGCTGTCACCGGCGTCAGAAAAGTGTGCGAGAATTAATTTTTCTCCTAAATAATAATCCGTGGAGTAAAGCAATGTCAGAAATTAATCCTTCTTGGGGATTGTTGATCCGTACCGAGTCGCTAGCAGGAGTAATTGCTGCCATACAAGCTAATTTCTGCTCTCTACTTCGTAGCCATCGTCGCCGGCGGCGCGGCGCAGCTCACCATTGTAGTACACGTATACGCTAGCTACGCTCCTAAGGAGTCGTCGATTTGAATTGCACATTTCTCTCATTATTCTCATTTCTCTCAAGACATGTGCCACAAGTGAACCATATATCCTATTAAGCTGGCCATACGAAAGCGCCGCCCACTGATACTTCGATGCGAAACAAACTATAGGCCTAGTGACGACCACGGAGGAGCGCACGGCCAAGCGCTACTTGCCCCGCGCGCTCTGCCGTTCACGGGCGCTCACGGGCGGCATTACAGCGGAAAGTTAGTAGCACCCGGTGCTGTGAACGCTGCGAACTTCTCGCCTACTTTTGTGATGCTGCGGAAACTGGACATTTTTCGACGCTGTGTGAAGCAAACGCTGTGAAGACGTGACGATGCTGCCGTGCGTGGGTGCTGCGCAGCTGGACATTTTAGGCTGCATAGAAGCGCCGTTGAACATGATTTCGTGTGAAAAATGCACGTGCTCTGAATCATACAACTCGTGCACTTTTCGCGCTCGAACGCCAGTGAACTCCGCTCCATACGTAGGCGCGCTACCGGCATTTTCTCGGTTAACGATGCAAATCAAAGTCACAAGGCTACGTTTACAATAACCACAGTTAGTAGCGCAGCTATATATCATAAGCGAGGTTGGGTTTGCATGTAAACAGCAGTAACCATGCATGTTAGCGAAAAGCGCGTGCGACATCGCGATGCTTTTTTTAGTGAAAACCGTGTACTCAAATGCACAAATAAACTGAATATTAGCTTGTGGTAATTCTGCTTGCAATAAAATTGAATTTTAAGGTATTTTCGTGAAAACTAATTACTTTCCACATAGGGCTGCAGCATCCGCATCGACACTGCCGTCATTTCAAAATGACACTTGATTTTGCCGTGTGACAGCGGGCACCGAAAGTGTCATACTTCCTATGTAAGTGCATGCACTTCGTGAAAGTGTCACTAAACTTGCCCGTGTGACTGGGGTATTAGGTACACGCTGCACACTAACGGGGATATCAAGCTAGGGATCTCCGTCTTGCGACAGTGCGCCAACGGCGATGGCGAGTCGACAGTCTGGAAGTGCCAGTATTGGAGGCAAGAATTGAGAGGCGTTTCGATTGAGAATAACCTGTAAGAGCTCTCATGCCTTCTGCACCTGTCGACTTTGATGCCTCCTGCTTCTATATTTCGGCAGCGTCTTTCAAAAGCTTTAATAATAATCGCTCAGTAGAAATACAAGGCGAAGTAAACTGTTGCCTCGTCAACACGGTATTTCCTTAAGAATACGACTATGCCTACAAAGGCGTCTCAGCGACGTAGCTGCTTACATAGCAGTGTGGGCTACTCCTTGTTTCTTGGCCATTAATAAAAGGGCTATTCATATATATTGGCCGATGTCGTACGCCATTCTAGCCGACGCTGTCACTTGTTCACAGGCCACATAATAACTTCACGATGCGGTAATTGTGCACGAAGCGCCAGGAGGTGTGATCGCGAACATGAGGAATGATTGATTGCCGTTTTGTTTATCCCAGGGCTTTCTGCAATCTTATAAACGATTGAACATAAATCAGTTGGTTTGGAATCTTCTTCGATGGACCTCTGCACGGAAAGATATGACTTTTTTTGTGGCCTCAATGCAACTCGAGAGGTATCGTGCAACTCAGGACCAACCGGATGACACTTCATAGTAGCTTCGTTTCCTGCTAATTGCATCTGTGGGCTGCTATATAAGTAATGGTATAGCCCTCACGTGCATGTTGCCCAACTGTAGTCGGGGGCCATCTTCGCTTCTGCTACACGTATAACGGCGCCTTGGGCTGTGTGATTACTTTTAGTGCGGAAGCACTGCTTTACGAGGAGTATCGCCCCACTTATGCGGTGTGTCGCCAGATTGAGCCGAAATCGCATTGTATACTTGGGGTTCGTTATTAACATATAAGGTTGATATCAAAATCTAGCCTTCATGGCCCCTTGGAAGCGAAGGTAGACACGCTGCCTCTAGTCACGAAAGCTCGTTCGTACAGCGTCGTTGAAGCGGAGCTTTGTATCTATGCTGATCCTGGAAACTTGGGCAGTGTACATGACAATCCTCCTCCCGAGTGTGTTTCTGGCAGGTGATGGTTAGAAGTCAGGAGCGTCATTTATGTGTAGAAGCTATACCTAGTTAAACTGATCGAAACTATTGCTTTTGAACATTATACCAGGTTTAGTCGTGTTAACCTCTGAAGGATCCCTTTAAGGCTCTGGAGGGGATAGGTAAAAAAATGTAATGGCATCACAGCTTCTCCTTCACCTATGACATATGCTGAGAGCAGATTTTTTTTTGTTTTCACCAGCTTGCTGAAAATTAGTGACTAAGCAAGGAAAATACATTTTAGCAGCAGTGAGCTTCCTCGAGAGCATGCTTTCTTGTAGATAGAATTCTGAAAGAGTGAATACGCGTGTGCAAATGAAAATGCTAACTGCGGACGTTTTCGTTTAGTGATTTTAGGTATTTTCTTTTGGAGTGTTTTGCGGTCAACTCTGCGCATGAGTATTCTCTTTGATCAGACCTCTACCCTAAGTGTGCATAGTGACATTTCGAGCACCTTTGCTTCTAGCTTGAGCTCCGTGTCTCAAGCACTTAGTTTACCATGCTTCATCACAGCACTGTTGTTAGCGGGACTCGCCGACCTCAGCAACGCTGCTGTACGTGCGTCACGTCAGCACATAGGTATTACCCTGACAATCTTGGACATAGTGCGGTGCGCCGCCCACTCGCCTGCACCCTACGTGGAGACACCTGAAAAACACACAAGCGCATTGCAACCGCATAGTGCCCTCTGCAGCACTTCAGTGTTTACCTGCCTGCGCGCGGGTGTGTGTGTGTGTGCCGCACGTTTTTCACTAGACCTCCTCACCGTCGCATTCCGGCATAGTCGGATGCATAGCCGCCTTCCATTCCTTGATTGCTGGCTTGCTGTGCTACGCCATGTTCCTGAAATATCGTTTGGTTTAACCGCAGAGTTAACGTTCTAACTGCCTCATTATATACTCGTAACCATCCTGTGAGGATTTTGTGGTTTTGCAATGTGAGACATTGCTTACAGAAACCGAATATAGTGACCCAAATGATAACGCTGATGTCGCTTGCAAGCGCGAAGAATAAAATGCACTTCCCCAAAATATCCAAAATTTAAAGCACTTCAGGTGCTGAAACATAAACAAGGTTGATTCCTTTCTTTGGACACTTTCGGCATTGAACAGAAAGTAGACGACAGAGGCATGGTCGTTAGTTCCAGGCGCATGTAGGAAGCCAGTCATAGCGGGCAGCAAGAAGTAGCTACGTTATCCTTGCTGGGGCACTGCCGATGGATGGATGAAGGGAAAAACTTTATTTCGTCAGACAGCACGTGCGGACTGTTCCCAGCTAGGTGACCATCAAACCATGGCTTACGGTGACCTGGGTGGAACACTCCACGACCCTGTTCCGAATGACTGGGTCTTAGCTGGCCAACACGACCTCCCACTGCTTGAAAGAAGGATACCCCACAATAACCGCAGGGGGCGGAGCTATCCTGCACTTCCGTAAGACATGGTCATATGCTACCAGCGCCTGGCACCATCTCCACTCCGGTTTAATATCTGGGTATATTTTACTCAATACATATTCTTTACATCTTTCATAAACTTACAAATTTTTTTACCCCTTTCATACATACAGTGTAATGGGCCCCTCCACATTAAAAACGATAAAATGCTGCCGTCATCAAGTCGGACAGTCGCTCCCCAAAATGTGCCCATATCTCACCGCTTTTCCTTATATTGGTGCCAGTTGGTCTCCTGCGAATAAATACCGTAGCCTTCCTTTCATAAACCTCTTATATAGAGATGCCCCCGCTGGCTCAAAATATCAGGATACTGCATTGGGTGGTTCAATATGTTTTGATGTTCTCCGGGTTGACAACATATCAGATGCCACCTCCAATTACCCATGCGGCTGAAAGGCGACTACTATTTCACACGAGCATGCGTAACCTAGCGTTGTTCTCTCTACTTGCGTCTATTCCGCTAATTTTATCGTTCAACGATGTATCAGCTCTTCCACCTCCCTACTCTACCGAATCTAAAGCTTTGTCTGCAGTCTTAAGGGCATACTTAAAAAAAACTTTTCTGCCTTATTTTTACTGCATCCTTAGAGGTTCTAAAGAGCTAAGCAATACAGGTTCGCTATGCGTAGTATGTGAAAGGATGCCGCTTTACAATTATCTTCCAGCAGGAACGTGTCATGTCATAAATGTCATGGCAGCTGCCATCCCGTGAGGTTCCTTGGCCACACAAACTTCAGCCTTGTGCACAGGACTCAGTGCACATGAAAGGGAACCGTGTTAATCAGCTTGGTTTTTTTATGCACATATTTTTTTCTAAAACTGAAACGAATGTCTTGCTTCAACTGAAACTGGAACAGCAAGCTGAAGCTGCTTCCTGGTTTTCAAATAAAATGGCTACAATGGTCTCTGTGGGCAACGCAAGGTGTGCAGATACCAGTGTGGAATATAAAAATAAAAATATAGTTTTTTATTCAAGTAATAGTAAAACGTTGGCAGGCATGCAGGCACATTTTTGGATCAATACGCAAGTTTCAGTAGCGATGCAGAAAAAGGCTTGTTGATGTAGTGCAAATAAATCAGGATGACTGACAAGTACTTGGTTCTAAAATACTGCCTATCGGCTGCAAACCACCTTGTATGTCAACTCCAGTGTAATAAGATGTCCAAATATGGCTGGAAGAAAATAAGTTGTCAACAACGTATAGGAGGTCACCTACCATAAATGCTTTGATCTCAGCATCCTTCTTAGGATTGTTACATCAGACCTTCAGCAAAGGCACGACATAGAAAAGCTAAATTACAATTTGCGAATCCGTGGTTTAGTGATGTGGATGATGTGATGCATAACGGTTCTTAGTATCTTTTATTCGACATGAGTTGCTCCTGACAGAAATACGTAGAAGTAAAAAGAAGCTCGGCTATAGACAGTGTGCAAAACTGAGAACTGTCATAACTGCATAAATGAATTCTGTTTTTGTATGAAATAAAGAACGCTGGACAACGTGCTGGTATTCGGGTTGTTTTGTGCTCTAAACAAACTGCGCGGTTTTTGCAGGAAACTTATTTCCAAAAAAGCTGAACGATTGCCATGCACTATAAGGCTCGAAACTCTATTTGTTCCTTTCCAGACAGAAGTGATGAGATTCAGTTTAAGTACGGCAGCACATATATGGGTCAGACAGACCGGTGTCTAAGTGAATGGCCCTGTGAACAAAAAAAAAAAAATGAAGGCATGCATAGGAAGCAATCTTCCAATCCATTGTTGCCAACGCAAGGAATGAGGCTAGTTGCTGGACCAGACGCGCGTGCTGAGATGATATCAAGAGGACGGCCAGAGGAATCTGTGAAGCTTTTGGTAATAATAAGAGAAGTCAGACCTGCGTTACCTCATCTTCAATTGTACTCCAGAAGAAGGAATTGATTTATCTTATTTCTCGTAGCTCTTTTTGTTTTCTAATGGTATTTATTGGCTTGAGAAGAACAAAGGAAACCTGTAAATACTGGCTTAGGAAGAAGGTAACAGGAACAAAAATAAAATAGAATCCATATTAGCAGTCCACATCTATACAGACTCCTTAGCCGCCGTAAAACAACTGAAGAAAGTGACAAAGACTGTATGTCTAACCCAAGAAATCCACGCACTCAATAAGATGCGCATAGATACACTGGACACAAGACGATTCTGAGAACGCTGAGTAGAAAAAAGTTGACCACCCCACAAACGAAGTCCCATGCACTAATGCCCCCCCAGCAGGCTGCCTTTTGATGCCCGCTTCACTATTCCCATCTTAACATCTTATTTAAGGGAAAGAACACGTGCTCTCATTCACTCGTGTACTTTCCCCCTCCCTCACACCTTAACGAGATTGGAGGAGGTTTCTCTTAGAAGGATAAGAGCTGGGGCGGCTCTTACCCCGTCGGTAATAATGCCGATGGGAATCTGGAGAAGACATCGGACCCACCACACGCCCGAAGTGTTTCACACCAGCTGCAAAATTGGATGTTCGTCACCTGCTGTGGACTTGTGCAGAGACAAGGGCATCAAGGATAAAGATTCTGCAGGAAGTGGGACTAACCGCAACAAGGAAAGAAGACTTCTCCAAATGGCTCTCCGAAAACAGTAAGAGCAGGAGCCTTCTCCAGTACCTAACGGAAAATAATTTACACGGGGTTTTATAATATGCCTTATGGGAAGCTTGTGTAAAAAAAAGAAAATAGTTTGCAATGTAGGCACTTGTACCGTCTTCTTCCTTCATTATGGTTTTATTTTTTGCTGCAGTAGTGTATCGTATGAAACATGCAGAGCTTTATTAAATGAGTTCCAGCTACTATTCACCTTCAATTCTAAGTCCCATTTGACTGTCATCCATTTCACTGAAAATGCTTCAAGGGTCCAGGCACAGATTAAGAAAGGACAAAACTGTTAGAGAGTGAAGACAGCAAAATTCAGAAATTGACATTGCAGTGTTGCTTGAGTAAAAACGAAACATACTTTTCGTAAGTAAGAAAGGAGGTCTTTGATAACATTACGTGAGGAAATAGATTAACCGCAGAAATGTTGTTTACTATTTAACCTAGCTCACGTTCATAGCCTCATCTGGAAACTTGTCCCACCATCAGAGATACCTGCAAACAAAGCTGCACAGGAACATCACTTCATGACAGATGTCCCAGGAAAGACTTCCAAAATAATAACTCATTTTCGAACATAGGCAAAATTTTGCACATCAGAAGAACTATTGAATATGGGAGAACGTATAAAAGCAACATATCATCTATGAGGTTCAGTGGGAATTAAAGTCTCTCACTGATTTAAGGCACAATATTTTTTTCAGCGCGCTAGAGAACCTGATGCACGAACGTTTTTGCATTCTGTCTCCATACTTCATGGAAACGAAACCATCGCAACCGGAAACAGAATGCGAGAGGTGATGCTATAAGTATTTTTATTTTTTTTTTCAATACCCGGCGAGGTAACTGAAAGGAGCAGTGGAATGATAAAATTGTTTATAAATGCTATCAGTTTAGTATATATGCAGTTAGAAACAGCCAAAAAAGAGGTTGAAATTATACTAAAATTTTTATTTTGGTGTAGGTAACTAAAGAAATGTGACTAAAGGTTTCAAAAATGTAAAATAAGTTTAGAAACGATCACTAGAACAGGGCGAAAGCACTATGGCGTAAGAAAAAACTTACCATTTATGAGATGGTAAGACACATATATATCTATATATATATATATATATATTGAATTCAACAATGATGTACAGAAGCACGTGTAAAGCAAAGTAAGGTAGCTTGAGGCAATTTATTGCAGATTCGTTTGCCCTGTACGAGCAGATTGACAGTACAAGACGAGTGGTGTGATTTTTGACTGAGTCGAGAATGCCAGGAAGTTATCTAAGCAGATTCCTACACATAGCAAGGGCACTGAGGTTTGAGCCTCACCAAAGCGGTATAGTCTCGCGGTTTTGAAGGAGCAGTTGTACAAGAAAGAAATGGCGTAGATAGCGGCGCCATGCGATAAGTGTTTAGCAATGCAATTTTGCGCATACCTGAAAAAAGAGGTGTATTATGCCGTGTAAAATACAAGTCAGCAACCTCATATTATTAGGAAGATTGTCTATGTAGGCAGTCCCAATGCCTGTGGGAAATTATAGCCAGCAGGGTCAAAACAAACGGTAAAGCATGTGTGAAATTTAGTAGATGGTTTCAGGATGTTATGCTCGGTACAGCTGGCCTACACACAATAATCAATATCACCTTTTATAGACAAAAGTAGCCACTTGCCTGTATATAATATGAACACATATGTAAGACACCCAAGGTGTGAAGCCAGACGTACGCACAAGGGGATTCGCAGAAGCTGCGGCCCCCCTCCCCCCCCCCCCAAAGAAGGTTATAATTGCTGTGGCACTGCTGCAATGATTTATGTCCTCAGAAATATTACGCCAAATTATAGTTATGCAATTTAAGTGAGCCCACTGTACAAGTCACCACCACACCCCCCTTTTCACAAAAATGACGTTACTCATCCATTACACTACACCATTTGCAAGTTGAAAGTGGAAGCAGGTAAGTTTATATGCAAGAACATTTGTGTTTATGGCACTTGTAAACGACTTGTCGTATTCTTATCAACAATTTCCATAGCAAAGTGTATTGGAAGCATTGCGTGCGCCACGAAAAAGAATGCTTTTGTATTGGCCTCAAATAAAGTTTTGTTGCTTCACTTTTTCCTCTACTGTTCCAATATCATTGGATATCATGTAATAACTTACAAGTGGCAAGAGCAAGACCGCTAACTAAGCATAATTATTCTCAACAAGTTAGAAAATGACTATCTACAAGCTGAAAATCTATGCTGGTTTTACGAGTGGTGCATGCTAAAGAAGATGAGAGCAGTGTGGCATTGTAGCGTGTTGAGCACTGAATAGCAAAATTCACATTTGCAGAGACGACAGGGAGGTAGCTGACAAAATGGGCGCTTGTGTATGCTGTTCTAACATTATCGGTGCCATAAATAAGAAGAGGATGAGACGAGTACACAAACACGGTGCCGTACCTGCTTACCTGTTTAATCGTCTCGTCTCATGCGAAGCAATAATAAAGGGAATATGGCTGTTGTATGATCAACAATGAGAACAGAAACACCTATTGGCCTGAAATGAATTTTCGCACTCAATTCTGCCGTATTGTGAGCAAAATGTGTACATCTTGCATTTCGGTTTTACTTCCGCGGTTTTGATATTTTTCCCGCATGAACCACTACGTCATTTGCAGGGAACCTGCGCATGAAGCTTGAATTATGCGGTAAATTTATATAGTGGAACGTTACACAGCCTTATACATAACTTCTCCCACAGCGTTTAATACAAGCCCGGAATCTGCGCTGATGTCGAGGGACTTAAAGGCGCCGATGTCGGAGCACACGATACCGGATTCGTACTATGCGGGACCGAACCAGGTTATTATATTATTTTCCAACTTATCTTGAAACCAAAGTTAGGAAAAGCTTGACAAGACAAAACGAAAGCTTCGTTCACAATTTCACAGCAGGGGAGAGGGGCTGGATTCGGAGGATTCTCTAAAGGCGGGCAGGTAACCATGCATGGCAAGGGTGCGTGCACCTCTTACTGTTATTCATTACACGTCTAAAATATCCCTTCGTCAAGCAGTATGTTCAGTCAGGTGGATATTACTTACCGGCACTTGTTATCACCTTGGTGTTATCGATGTCGATGGTGCCGCACAGCGCGGCACGTAAGCGTAAAACACAGAGGCACTGCAGTTGTAATCCTGTAATCGCGTAAGAGGATTTGAATCATTGTCCCATTGCAAATACAGCAATTAAAAATGTGGATAGATGAAGGCTCCACTAGAAACACTAGAGACGAAGCTTCCCCAGCTAAGGCGACAGCGATCTTACGTGAAAGTGATGAAGGCAGCGCGGGCCGCCTGTGCATGACCGGATACGTAAAACAAAACATTTAACAATCATTCTCGTGTACTGCACGTGCATAATTTACGCTTGTATTAACACAAAGTTAATGGTACTATAGATGCGTGACGTCTGCAGGAGGCTGACCAATAACCATTCAAAAACCTTAGTATGTAGTAGCGTCGCAGAGTGGGAAATGATAGAGCCAGCCCACTTTCGAATGCGATTATGGGCTCCCTACTGCGCGCCGAGGTGTATCACTTCGCCCGAACGTGATTCGCAACGCAACTGAGCCAGTTAGCTATATTCCAGTCCTAGCAAGGGAGAGGTTTAGCGTCTACTTTAAAACGAAAAATGGAATCTTCTTGCTTGAGGGAATGCCTGAAGATTGCGACGTTCAGCGCGCGAAGTGCGAGTGTGCGTTGCAATTGGAACTTGATGAAGACTACGGCGTTTACTGCACAGCTTGAGAGTGTGTTGTTGCAATTTAAACGATGCACGATCGAATACGGTGATAGTATGACAAGTTTGCTAGGCCATTTTCCAGCCGTGAAAAATGGAGTCGATTCATTTAGGCTGGCTTCCTAAATACAAACTTCACCCCAGTCTTCATTTTTTAAAACATTGTGAATTTTTAAGATACTCTCAATTAAGTATTCATAGACAGATCTCGCTCCAGTGCCGCAATGTCGATAATCCATAGCACTGCACCATACAAAGTGCAGTCCCAACAAGAATGTGGCAAATATGGCCTCATATGGTACTGAGTGGTCGTGAATGGGCAAGAACGTTATTCATTG